>JAESVK010001050.1:0-15938 GCA_017140935.1 Hamamelis virginiana
ACCCTCTTGACAGAAATATAGGCTTATGCTAACAGGTTTAATTCTATTCTACTCTTGTTATATGGATGAATATCCAGGAATTGTCATCTCCTCATCACCCCGAGAGGGGAGAATAAATTTTGATGGTTCAGTCATAAAGGGTGACAGTCAAGCATCTTGTAGAGTAGTTGTTCAAGGAAAGCCTTTAATTGGAGCAACAAATCAAATTAGAAAAACTGCAATTACCCTATGGTATGGTATTTAGTTAGCTTGGCAACAAGGCATGAGGTTTTACAACACCCCCCCACCCCACACACTCACACGCGCGCGTGCGCACAAAAGCGAGGCATGAGGAACTAATATTCCAATAAAAGGTGATTCTAGAGTACTTTTTGATCCTATCTCTGGGAAATCTAAAGTTCCATAGAGAATGCAGAGTCTGTCTAGCTCACAATATTAAAATTTTGTTAGGTCAATTTCATTATACCAAAAGTTTAAAATCAAATAAAAGCAAACAGAGTAGCATCTTCCATTGCAATCTTGGTGCAAAGGGTAGCAGACAATGTAATTTGCTTTTGATGGTTTCTCTGTCAAGTTGGTGGAATCCTACACGATGATTCAAAGGGTACTTCTTCTCTTTGTTTAATCATTTGTTGATAAATAAACAAACCATCACAACTTCAAATATAAACGAAATCCCGCTACTTGTTTCAGTTGAAAAGGCCAGCAATCTGGCCAATTCCATCCCTTGGATATCTTTTGCATTTCCTTTTGGTAATCAAGAGAAAATAAACAGTTGTGCAAATTTCTCGCTTTTGATTGAATACTCCACTAAATCTGTGCTCTCTGAAGCTACGGTCTGTCCGAGATCATGTATATCATTCTATCAGGTGTCCATCTCCAGTGGGTACAAAACCTCCGTCCATTATGAACATTTAAGACTTCCAAGGACAAAAGTAAAATAAAAATAAAAATCTAAACAGATACACTAGCCTGCATTTTTTTTTTTTTTCAGGAGTCATTGCCAAATGCCACCTTAAACAGTTCAGAAGGAAATTTTTGCAGCAGAACATAATTAGGTTCAACTAAATTTTTATACAAAATAGAATATCTCATTTAAAGCATACCAAAAGGAACTATTGAAGTGGAGAGAGTAAGAAGGAGCAGCGGTTTACGCCCATACTCATCTGCAAGTTGACCCAAAACAGGAAGCACCACCATTTTGAAAATTCCAACAACCTACAAATGCAAAGAAATGCCAAAGCCATGATTAAAATAAAATAAAAATAAAAAGATTTGATATATATGTTAAAAATAATTAGGGAGCATTGTTATGATCACCATAAATCATCAATTATGTATACCATAATTATTTGGAGTCATCGGCATGAGCATTGTCCTGCCATATGCCACCATAGTGTATATTAGTAAACCATATCTGACTAACTTAATCCATGTCCTTCAACCTTCCTGGCCTTCCCTTATTTTTTAAAAACCTTAAAACAAAAATTAAAGCAGTCCTCACTACAATCAAATGTTTGTCTTATATTTTTCTTTTTTCTTTTTAATATGTTCAACTATCTCAATTAACACTACCCTTTGTCACCCACTAGATCTGGGGTTAATCACCTATATTCCCTCAAAATTGTTCACTTCTATTTGCTTTTCCCCATCCATTTCAGCTGTGCTCTGCAACCATTCTGGTTATACATTGAACTGTAATGAATAACAAGCCATAAATCTAAACAAAGATAAGAAAATAACATCATAAAGATCAAGATAGGAACAGAGCTAAGAGAAAAAAAAATTAATTAATTAATTAATTATAAAGGTTTAAAAAATCAGTGCTAATAAAAAATCTTGATAGCGATGCAACCTCTTTAAATCATAAATCAATAATTAACTTGATGATTGAATATGATAAATACAATCCTGGGTACCTACCAAAATTGAAAAGACAACAAAAAGTTAAGCTCAAGCTGCTAAACAACTACCTCTACTAAAATATTAAATGGTATTAAACTCAATGATGTATCCCAGTGTAAGAAATGTAGATTTCTCAACATTAGCTTCCAAAAGGAAAGGTTAAAAATTATCTCTCTGTTTCATAACAATAAGGGCGCATTTGTTGATCATATCAAAATTTCCTCTATCAGTTGTGTTAATGGGAGCACATTTCTGTAATTAAGAACCCATTTAATTAAGACGTCGAATTTGCATATAAAATTATATATTAGCGAGACAATTTTTATGGGACATTTAAACAGGCCTAAATCTTCTCAGGATTAACTTATAAAAGAAATTGAAATTGAAACTACACACATATAAGATACATACAAAAATGATCCACTGAGGGATACCTTACTTTATTAAAGTGAGTAAATCACGGCCACAAAGTGAGATTTACACTATGTTTGGATTAAGAGAATTGGAGAGAAGAGAAGAGAATCTCATTAAGAGAAGAGAAGAGAAGAGAAAAGAAAGTTAAATAACTTTCTCTCCATCATAGACAGGGAGAAAGTTAACATGAAAGACCCGTTTGGTTTCGGAGAACCTGCAGGAAAATTATAGTTTAAACATATGAATCTCATATTGTCCATAATTTGACAGAAAACATAACATTCAAAATTTCATTTTCTTCTCGTTTTCGATCGTCCATTTTTCCTCGGCAACCAAATTGAGGTAATTTTAAAATAATAAACATATATATATAATAATGAAATTGGATTACCGTTTGTTGAAGTCCATTGATATAGATAACTTCAGAGCAAGTGGAGCCGCCGGCACACAAAGCTCCGGTGGTGACTTCAACAAGAACCGAAACCGTCATTTCTTCGGCAATCCAATGCACGCATAGTGGGAATAGTAAATGGACCAGAGGTCTCAGTTCTCTGAAACTACTCTTCCTCATCATTTAATTCCTTCAATTAAAAATTGTAAACAAACGACTGAGCTCTCTCTCTCTCTCTCTCTACATTTATGAACGTATATCGATTATTGAGCAAGATGGAGGAGTTGGCCTGTGTCTTGACTGGTTGGTGAGTAATTGCGCCATTTGTTACATGGGTCGAGCCGTATAAATAACAGAGGAGAGAGAAAGAGAGACTGAGAGAGAGCACGTGTGCTATGGAGTTTGACTAGTTGGTGAAGAAAAGCCATTTACGCAGAGGATAACGCAGGAGATCCCGTGCTATCCGTGGTCTGAGCGTTGGAAGCGCACGTGTTGGCGTCTGTTGGCGTGTGGAAGGGACCACCCTGCCTGTGGCGGTTTGACTCCCCCCTCCAGTGAACTGTCATGGCTAAGCCGAGCCGAGCCGTAATCAACCTGTTTCCTCCATTTTTATAATTGATGCCATGTTAGTGCCTCGTCACAAAGTTGGTCCTACTCAAGATTTTATTCATTTCGTTATCTAGGAATTCAACACGGAAATTCTAAATTCATGCAACCCCATTCGTTTGACAAGATTTGTTGGAGATACAGAATTGAAATTCCCACCTATACAGGTGAAAATTGTCAATTTTCATGTTACTTTAATTTACAATATTACTAATATTGTATTCAAAATTCATTATTCTTTATCAAAAATTTGATTTTTGAATATAATTATCAAAAAATAATTAATTTAAACTAAAAATAATGATTATCAAACTTTCGATGGCAGTTTTTTATTTTCTAAAAAATATATAACTTTGTCAAAATATATATTTTTTCACTGAAAATAAATTAAAACGACAACAAACAATATGATTTTAGTAAAATAAAATCCACTTTTAATGCAAATAATAAATTAGAGTAATTCTTTTTTTTCAAAATTTCAGGATCGTCCAAACAATAATAATTTTAATTCTCAAAAATTTAAATTCCTGAAAATTCATAATTCTCGATAATTAAATTCTCTCATGCAGCAAACGAACAAACCCTAATTCTAATTAACGCCCCTCCCAACATCTCTGAAATATCTGTCCACTTTGCATGACACAAATCAGCAAAATAATACACTATGACATCAGGAAAAAAAAAACCCTAAAATTTAGGGATTTTGATACACCCACTCACTCTCCCCTATGAATCTTTCCCCTCTCTCTCCCTCTCTTTTTACAAGGCCTTATAATCAATCATTTTTCAAGCATAAAAATAGAAAAAGAAAGTTAAACCTTGTCTCTTTTTCTTTTTTCTTTTTTATCTCTTACAATTGAATTACATTAAACAACTTTTTTATGATTATATTACAAAAATAAAAAATTCAAAATACAAATACAAGCTCATGGAGAGTATAAACACTCAGTAGGATTGAGTATAGTATGACTATCCTTCTCCCTTATTACAGCGCTTTGAGGTTTTTTTTTATTATTATTATTATTGGTTAATGAAAAGAAAAGTGAAAATTTTTATATAAATTATTATTTTTTTTAAATCTTTTTTAATAAAATTTTTTACACTTAACATGGCCAAATTCCCCTATAAATAAATGTAAATGTATTGATTTTCCATTACAACTTGACAATGATATATACTATTCACTCGTGTCATCGATGACGAGTGAATAGTATATATCATTGTCAAGTTGTAATGGAAAATCGATACATTTAAATTTGAAAGCGGATCTATACAATGTGATCGAATATATGAGAGAGAGAGAGAGAGAGAGGATGATTCAGAATTCCTAAATATTATGTTGAATATTTTTTTTCCATTTTTTCTTTATCATAGTGGGTTTAAGAGCTCCAAAATTAGGGATTTGTATCTGCCACATTAGAGAGACACATTAGGGAGGTTGGACAGGGAGGCTAATTAGAATTATTGTTGAAAGAAAGCTAAAATTTTTGCCAGTTATCACTGTATATGTATATATAGCTGGTGACATGGGAATATTTTTTAACTTAATATGTGTTTTCGCATTTGAGTTGACATGGCATATCATATTATCGGCCACAATTGTACAACAAATTAATTAGTGTTAAAGTGATGTTAGAATGTGCAGTGCAATAGCATATATATTTCGCAACTGAGGTGAAAATGTGAAATATTAAAAAGATAATAAGATTAGTATTTCCAAAAATGATAAATAATTAATAAACAGGTTAATTTTGACTTGTATATGCATGTCAAGTTAATAAGTAAGTCATATTGGCCAAAAATATAATCCAATACACAATCTTAATTAATTAAATTAATAACTTGCATGTACCATATCATGTTGTTGTTTTTTTTCAACATGTACCATATCATGTTACTTAATATTTAACAAACAAAACATATTTGAGTTTCAAAGTGGTAATTACTTAACATTAATCAAGTCTGTATTTGAGTTTCAAAAAATTCAACATGATTAATAAAAAAGATTGTTGCATGTCCAAGTCATATTCTCAAACACCTGAATTTCAACCTAACACAAATTCTATACCTTAATAGTTAATATTGACATGACAAGATAATATTTGAAATCTGAGAAAATAGGAGCCAAGTTGGGTCTTCATCTCAGTAGTGGGTTATCAAGTATATATCAACAATAAAAAGTGAAAGTTAGGGTTGCAACTCTTTTTGTAGGGTTAGATAGCTGGCCATCTCAAACCCAAACAAAGGGAATTGAGCAATTTGCCAGCAGCCCAGCCTAATTCATGTTCTAGTTTGGCTGGAGTTAGGTTGTTTAGGTTGGGTTAGAAGCGAACTTTTTAAATGTCATAGTGCCATTAATATAAAGGTCATACTATTCCAAACCTTTTCATAAGTCATTCCTAATTTAATTCTACCAATTAATTTTTTTGATTTCATTTTTTTTTTATTCCGTTTTAAAACAGATAAGAAGATAGATAATACAATCAAACAGGGGCGGAGGGATCAATGGGTTATAGCCCCCCAAACTTTTGCCAAAAAAAAAACTACTTCTACTCCATTACCATGAAGCCAACCCAAGAAAATTCAAATCAGCACTGCTGATCACTCACGCTCTCTCCTCGACAAAGTTGCCCCTCTCATTTCTCACACACACTCGAAATCCCCCTTCTATCACTATCAGTCATTCACTCATTCAGTCTTAGCTATGAAACTTGTTAAATCTGCACTTCGCAACAAGATGGGTGACGAAGTTCTAGCAAATTTCATGGTTCTCTACATTGAAAAAGAACTTGCAGAAAATATCGATTTTGGCTCAATAATAGATTATTTCTATTCTGTGAAAGACCGTAGGCCACAGCTTCGATAGTGTATTTTTTAAAAAACTTATCTATGTCATGTTTGAATAGATATTTTTTTTTGTTTCAATTCAAATATTATATAACTATGAACCTTTGAGCATGAAATGAATTATAATCTTCTTTAGTTATATATATATATATATATATGTGTGTAGATTTATTAGTTTCTTAGTTCTTACCTTAGCCCCCAACTTTAAATCCTAACTCTACCCCTGCAATCAAATGAAATTATTTAATAACATGGTACTAAGGAGTCTTGAACTCGAGACCAGGCTAACTCCAGTTGATCGTTTTTTTTCAAACACTTAGAGCCACTGTTCCAATCCAATCCTCTTTCAACTTGGCTAATTCAAGTTTGTCTTTTTTTTTCCTCTTACTCTAGGTGGTCCTTTTTTTTTCTCTTTAACACTCAAAGCCACTGTCCCAACCCAACCTATCACAAATTGCCAAAATCAAAACCAATAGAAGAATTGTGCAGTGATACTAAATTTACTAAATTTTGATAGAACAAAATTACCCAGAAAACGAATTTTTTTGGTAGATGTGAAATTACGTAGAGAATTTGTAGGCAAAAATAGAAAGAAAGAAATTAACCAGGGAATATCATAAAAGTTTTCATTTTTCTCTGCCACGTAATAGCCGACTCAAAATCAGCTCAAATTAAGCCAAGCCATGACTTTGGTTGCATCCTCTTGATCCAGCAAGGTTGGAAGGTGCAGTCATGGGAGACTATACTTCTCTACAATCAGAAAACCCATACTTGCTACAATCACACACATAACTCATAAGCATCTTCCAATAAAATAACAACTATGACAAGTGATTTACAAAAATACCCCTACAAAATTTGTAAATTACTGTCATCACTTGCCACTTGCCAGACAAATGGGCGAAGAAACATGGAAAACAATGGGTAGTCGCATACAGACGATTTAAGTTTCAAGATAATTGCAATCTCGGACACTAAAAACAAGTTGTAAAATGCAAATGATAGCCGCCGGACCCATACGATAAGTCCTAATATCAGTCATAAAAGCAAGCGTGGAGGGAGAGAGAGAGAGAGAGAGACGGCTCTATACTTTGGAGGCATCCTCATTCAAGAGCTTTTTCAACCACATTTGGTAAGCTGATTCTTGGCTCCACAGAGCAGATATGATATTCTTTGATAGCTCCATGGGTCTGATCATATCCTTTGTTCATTAATCAATCTCCCAACAACACACCCTTGCTACTGGTCCATGCAACCAAATCATAAAAGTCCAAAGTCCAACCACACTATAATATAAATCAATCCCCCTCATTCCATGACCTGTCTTTTATATTTTCTACTCACCTAACATGACCCATCTTTGAATTTTCTAATGCCCAATGTTTATTCAGAATAAACATTTTCATGTGCGAAACTAATAAATAATTATAAGATACATATTTTTAAAAATTAATTATTGAATTAAATAATATATTTATACATGTCATGTGTGTCCAAAATGACAATGATGCAACTATCGGTTTCTCAAAAATGTGACTAAAAAAATTATTAATTTTTAAAGATCACAATTTTTTATAGCCTATATTTTTATATTTTGAATTGAATTGTCATAATTTTTTGCATGGATCACATTCATTTATTAATATTATTAAAAGATAAAATAAAAGAGTACTTTCCAATCATTTAACAAAAAAAAAAAACCCCTTACAGTTTTTGCACTCCTTGAGGGCAAATTTAAGCCATAGCGGATGATGTTTGGTTTGACCCTGCTTCAACCGAAAAAAAAGGACCGAGACTATATGAGTAGTGACTTGCATCTTATAGATAGACAAAACTGTGTATGTGCATACGCAGGCAGGGGACGCGCTGCACTGCTGCAAATTTAGGACAAATCTAAACCATTCCGGGATCCAAACAATATCTAGAATAAGAATTCGAGCCATCCAATTGCTGCTGCTATCCAATCTCTGACAGAAACATGTATCATCTCAACAAAGTCATGAATAAATCGCATAAAAAAACTAATTCTTACAATAAATGTTTGGTAGTGTCATCTGAACAAGCAGGTAATAGATAAGGAACGGAAAACGAGGCATCCAGCTCTCGAATAAAAATATATTTATACAGCTCTAAACTCTTGCTGCTGCACATAGAATTGCAATTAGATTACAGTGGTAATTGCATAAAATTCTATCGATAAAATAAGTTAATCCACTCAACTTTATTTGGTCATGTACAAGAAGCCCCGCCTGCAATCCTCTTAGAACTCAGTATTAATATGATTATGCATTTATGCCTCGTGAAATAAAAGGGCAAATTTCATTACTCCATCTGGCCAGCTAATGCTGTGTCTTCATCTTCAGCATCTAATTCTTGCTCTACACTTTTGACCTGTATATTTCAGGAGGTTTCAGTGAGGGAACTAAATAAAAAGTAAAAGAAACACACCAAGAATTAACTCCCACTTGTCAGTTCAACCAATAGATCACTAGCCTGGGACCATATATGTTTCAATAGGACAATGCTGGACCACACACACACACACACACGACAAGGCTAAGAATCAACTTGGTAGGGTGGAAATGATTCTCCAAAGTGAACCAAGTATTGTAAACACAAGGTGTCCAAATAACAAATGAGGAAAACAATTGAGCACCAAAGAGAGGCATACAAATAATACTTGATAAAACAATAAAACAGAAATTAAAGGGGTGCGTGTTGATGGATTAAAATAAAGGTTCCTGGATGTGGAAGGAAAGCAACATATGACGCCATTATGTACCTGCAACTATGCCTTGAAAATACCTCTACCATGATCAAATTCCAGAACAGAATAAAATTCCTTTTACTTTAAATTATGAAGTTAGAAGATTCCCAGATGCAAGATTCCCAGACGCTCGGAGGGCTGAAGTGTAATATATACTTCAAATGCATTTATGCGGAGGCTAGACCACTTAAAATAAGTCCTAAAGACAAAATCCCCAGTCCCCACCATTTAACAACTCCAACATCCATTTGACAGATTCTATGATAATCTAAGGGCAACATAGGACAGTAACATATAGAACTCTGCCCCCAGATTCCCTCAATACATGCATTGCAAGCTGAGGATGAAGTCATAATCCAACATATATAATAAAAAACTTTAAAATCAACAGGTGAGCATGACTTTAGCAATATTTCTATATCAGGCAGCAAAGTGTGCAGACTTTTGGTTACCAGTTAAAATAAGGACAAATCTGTTCTCGTGGCATGTTGACAAAATTAAAGTTAGAAAGGCAACAACACCCTTAACTCCACCAAATATATCATTCAAGAATCGGACCAAACTTTATGACCAAAAAAAAAATTTAGATCAACTTTATATTGTCGAACTACAAAATCAGCCACCCAAAAGATCTAATTACCAATTAATTGCACAAAACTATAAAGAAATTAAATTTTTAGGAGTCAGAAATTCATCAAGCGTGTAACTTATGACTGCATGTATGCATGCAGGCAAACATAGATACCTACATACATAAATACGGACATACACGTACTGAGTTCTGAGTATTGAAATTTCTCTTAACTGTAAAAGACACCAAGCTATGATGATAACTGTCCAAGTTTGAAAATCCAAATTAATGGCTCTTACCTCAGGTACATAATGCATCAGCATGTTTTCAATGCCAGATTTCAAAGTCACAGATGAGCTAGGACAGCCACTACATGCTCCTTGCATTCTTAGTTTGACTATTCCAGTTTCTCTGAGGAGGGCAAACACACGAGATTCAATTTATGCCAAGTCACAGAAACAAATACGAAAGAGAAAAATTGTATTTTTTAGGTTCTGTCCTCAACATTCAACAAATACTTAATAGAATGAAAGGAACCTACGGATCAAATCCCCGGTACTCAATGTCCCCACCATCATCTTGCACTGCTGGTCGGATACGAGTTTCCAACAGCTCTTTGATCATTGCAACAGTTTCTGAATCATCCTGGAACAGCAAGCATTAAAAAAGGTTAAGGGATAAAAGCATGCCACAGCAATGAGCTTTCTGTAGAAATTTATAACAAATCTGTAGTGTGCAAAATGGATGGACAACACTCATCTTGTTATCATGACTAAAATTCGACATATGACTGATAAAATGCTGCTCCAAAGAACAACTTTCTAAGAGGGTTTATGAAAATGTCAACAAATAGCTTGTATTAGTGGGCTTCAAGCACTCCAAGAGCTTGAGATTGTGCACATGAAACATGAAATACTGAATCCCAAAGTGAGTGCATTGATTCAAACCGTTGCAAGGTCTTCATTGAAGTGTTATAAGGATGGAAAGCTAGAGTTGGTAAATCGACTCCTGACCAGGAAGATGCAATCAATACTTCAAAAAGCTGGGCATTGCTTTACAATCTAAATATGGTAAGGCTAGTGAGGCGACATTGCCATTTGACATAGAAAACATAAAAGAAAAAGACACAAGTGAAAACATTTTTAGATGATAAATTTCAACCCATGGTATTCGAGAACAAGATGAAGAAAGTAGAAGCAGCAGTGAACTTCGCTCAAATAGAGGAAAGACCAAAGAGAAACTCAAGGCCTTGCACAACTCAATGACTTAAAGCAATATTATTATCTTTAGAAATTTTCTTTCTTTTTTTTTTCTTCTATTTTTAAGCCCTCTTGGGTCTCCCCATTTTTTCAGTTAATGCACTCTCCTTCTCCCTTCCTTTATAATTATACTTTATATATTTAGACTTGATAGTGATCCATTGCCAGCCTCCTACCAATTAAGGTATTTCTTGTCTTAAAAATAAATAAATAAACAACTCAATATATTATAACGATATCTTCATAATCACCACAACCACATCTCCCATGAGAAAGAGAGAGAGAGAGATTGAAGCAGAAGAAGACAAAGCAAGAGAAGGAAGACAACCCTGTAGTCATAATCCATCCTTCCACTAAAAGCACCCAATCAAATCTCAAGTAGATACTAATGTAGACTGGCCAAATGAGATCACCAATATTTCCCACGTTGGTTTTTATGGCATGGACAAAGCAAATATTATCTTTGTTGGTTTCCTAACTTTAATTTGCAATATGCAATTATTCTTTTAAACAATGAGTTCAACTTCACAAAATCTCTTAAAAATCATTTAGGTAGAAAAACTTAACTTCTCTAGAGTAATTTATGGATTTTCATGTGATAATCTTCCAAGAATAAATCAAAATTATTTTTTGTAGACCTCTAAATCATGGAATCATTTTAAACTAACTGTAAGAAAGATATAATAACAATAAGATAACAAGTGCTAAAACCCATTATATATATACAATTATACACACACACATAAATCAAAGAGCCATCCCTCAGTAGGCTCCTTCAAGAGACCTTGTCCAGATGTATCAGATGTTAACATGTTTTGATTACATTAGCTCAAAACATTACCAGCACATTACAAGGGATGTATTTCCAACTATCCCAATGTGACCACATGTCCAGCTAACCCCTACTTTTTAAGCGTCCACTTAATACAAGTCTTGTGGACAAACTTTCTTTTGGTGCAATGCGTTTCGACAATCTTTTCTGGGCCACTTCTAGTTAAACAATTTATCATATACTGATATACATATTTCAAGCAATTTTAAGTTGATAATGCCACACATAAACTTGTATTGATCCTGGAAAACAAAATAGATTTAGATTATAACAACCAGTAACAAAGAAGAATAACATTTGCAAACATCCATTACGTTATTCCTCGATGCTAATCAAAGACAAAGGAGTTCCAAAAACTCTAAATGCATCAATGGAAATAAGATAGACAGTATCACATACAAGGGTATGTACAGTGCAATAGTCGTGGTGGGGTGAAATAAGCGGTAACAGATGGGAGGGGTTATCATTACATGATAGTGGGGTAGACCAGCTGTCATGGTGCAAGTTGGCAATATGGAGGAGGTAAATATAGGTAATATGGTGGCAGATGCAGGGGTTGTGGTGGTGAAATCAAATTGATATGGCAAGTAGGGCTGATGGTGGCATGGTGAACACAGTGGGTAGAACAGTTCTGGTGGTGTTTGCGGTGGTTTAGTGACAATGGTGATGGCAATGGTGGGAGGGTATCGAAGGTGGCAACAACCTGGTGGTTAAGGCAATACTAATGTTGCTGCTGGTGGCTGTAGTATCGAAATTAGGTTGACAAAAATTACTACTAAAAAGCAGAATTGAGGAGTACAAATTAGGATTTTGCCTACCAATTGTTTATTACGGGGAAATGAATTACCTTGTTCTACCATATGAAGGAAAAACTCTAACTAGGCACACAACTCCTTATTTTGTGTAATATTATAGATAAAGTGATGACTAAAAAAAATAAAAAATTAATGTAAAAAACTATTAGATCTCAATTTTGTGATAGGAAGCTCCTAAAGTTTTGGAAGAGTATCCAGAATACACTTCAAAGTTCATATACAAGGCAAGCCTAAAGGACAAAGGCATGTGCCTCATGAGTACCTCAAACCCTAAGGCATGAACCTGCACTGACTTCAGCCTCAAGGTTATGCCCTATGGTGATTTCCTTGAGACTCCTCAGAAACCTTTTAAAGCATGCTTGCAGTAAGACTCTACTTGTTTTATACAAAATTTCCCAGGCACACCATAGACATTTCGATGGACGACTGCTTACTTCCAATAAGGCGAGCTTCAAACTTTTACATTAAACCATAGTATACATGCTAGTACTATCGAGAGTTATATTAATACTGAAAAAGTAAATGCAAAAGTAAATGGTGTAATCGGAGTACAACATCAGTGAAATGGTCATTGTGTCAATAAGTAAGCTTCAACAAATTTAAAGTGCACAAATTAAAGTTTGAATAGTACTTCATGAATAGCTGTGTCCATGGCAGATGAAGTACTTGAGTCTAGAAACAGTGGTTTCCCCGAAGAATAAAAATCCATGATCGCTGCAAAAATTTCTGGCTTTAGAAAATCCCAAGAAGCATCTTCTGACTTTGTCACAGTTACGAAATCTGATCCAAAGAAAACTCGAGTGATTCCTGGATTAAAAAAGATGAGGTAAGTCTTACTCATCACAAATTCAGTATATTGTGGTGGTATTTTGGAAAAAAAAAAAAAAAAACACATCATTCATGTATAGCAAACCAACTTTAATGGTATAAAACCTTCATAATTTCACACAACAATATTAGTACAACTAAGTTAATATACATATAAATTGACATAAACAGAATATATACGCGTAAAAGTCCAGAACTTTAGTCACTGTTCCATTTTCATCCAGAATAAATATTTGGCAAGAAAAGAATTTTATTTTGAAGATACTGGGGTCAATATATTTGAATTAATGTATTGTCATCTTATATCATTGAGACATTAAACCCTTTAGAAAGTGTATAATTAACAACACAGCATCCTTTCAATTATTCAGCATGGCTAGATGAATCCTAAATTTCACAAAAGGGCTTTCACCATACACCAACCAGAAAATAAAACCTCAAACAATCATAGCAAAACATAAATATAAGTAGACAAGCTTACCATCAATTCCATAAAGGGCTTTTGCTAGAGGTGAATTCATGGCTGAACGAGCATTCGGAAAGTCTGAACTCCCAACTTCCATGACTGGCTTCCCAGGATAGAACATGAGAGATGAAGGGTTAGGTGTGGATTGAGTTTGTATAAACATGGTCCTCCTCTGCCCTGTGCAAAGTCGCACCAAAACAAAATTATATATTTCCTTTATAGACAACCAATGATTTTGAATTTCATAATGAATTTTGATTCCAACACGACCTACAGATCAGATGGTAATATATAAGTTCCATTCATTACCTCAATGCATCAAAACTACAAAATTTTCAAAAACACGAGTTGTGAAACCATGAATCAAATGCTAAATAATCAAAGAGCAAAACAATTCTCACCAACAGATTACAGCAAAACAAGTTAATACATTTCAATAAAATATTGTCTTTTCTCGGTGCAATGTCTCAATTTCTGAAGCTCTCAAAGCTACTTAGTAAAATAAGTCCCTTGCCTCGATGCTAATTTTCTACAAATAATCAAAGCCCATCAAACCAAAGCACTGTTTGGTTGCTTAGAAAATGTAGGAAAAAATTTACAATAATAATAATAATCCAAAAAACTACTCAACAAAGCCTACTACAACAACAACTTTTCTAATGTCATGCGAGTATTTCATTTCTTTCAAAACCAAAACAACATAAAACATAATATCTAAAATTTCAAAATTGTTTCTCTTCTTCTGTTTTCTCGGGAACCAAACATAGGTTAAATAAATATATGTGTGTGATGAAACCAACAAACCTCTGAAATGGTTCCATTTCCCGGAGATTAAGGAAGAAACAGTGGAAGATTTCAATGATGTGAAAGCTGAAGAACTGTTGTGGCTTTGTAAAGACGGAGAATTTGTTGAAGTAGATAATATGAGGCGACGAGATATATATACAGAGCTGTTTTCTCTGCAAAGTTCCGATCTTCTATGGAGAATACTTCTCGCAATCAATCTTCCCACCCCCTTCATCGCCGCTTGCTGTAACCCTCCCTCCCTCTCTCTCTGTGTCTCTGTCTCTCTGTCGATCTTAGCTTTCGTAAATAAGTACCTGGTTAAGGGTAAAATAAATGACAGCTTTTACGATCTTACTGTATCGGCTGACGTGGTAAATGATGATCTATCTGCCGACATATCATTGACACGTAAATACAACACTACTTCGTGGCATGCGTACACGTATGCGCTTACTTTGTTTGTTAACGGGATGATATCCACATCCATTAATTATTAATTTATTATAGCTGTGTAACAGAGTTTTTTTCTAAAATGACCGTTTGAAAAAAAATATATACCACACTCACCTCCATCCAAAAATATATACAAAACTGACCTTCTGACCGATCAAAAGGCATAAACCGTTGTTATAAACAGTGGTTATAAAATACCCCAAAAAATCGCTGTTTGAAACAGCGGTTTTACATCACAATTTTAAATTTTTTTTCTCCCCCCCTCTCTCTCTCTCTTCACTGACACATTTGTCCCTTTTTTTTTCTCCTCCTCCCCTTCTCTCTCTTCACTGCCAGACCATTTATTTTTTCTCCTCCCAACACTCAACACGGCTCCCCAATCTATCTCTATAAAGACTCTAAGAATCTGATAGCATATGGGGATTTGACCATTGACCATAGTAGCTACTCACTCGTAACTCCCTCTGCTTGCAATCTAAGAATTGCTCCATGGATCTCATCGGAAATGTTTGATGCTTAAATACAGCAGTAGTTTCATTCAAGAAAGGGAGGGTCGGTGAACCTGCTCTTACCAGAATTATATATGGACAACGAGGAACACCTGATTGCCCTTTTTTGCCTTTCTTACTAGTAACTAGCGGACCTCATCAGAGATCATGTTTGACCTAAGGATGCTTTCCGCGCCGAGGAAGCCCTTGTAGCTAACCGATTTGCTCTTAATAAAGAAAAAGGCTACAATCCCAACACTATTCACTCTCATTTTTAAATAGCACGTACTGTAGGAAATTGAACCTGTGCATATCAAATGCACAGAAACTTTGAGTTCTTTCTTCTCTTTTCTTTTTAATATAAATGGTAATTTTTTTCTTTTTTCCTTTTTATTTTTGATTGGTGTTTTGTCTGGTTTTTGGGGGGGGGGTTGAGTGCGGGGGAGGGAAAAAAAAAATGACCCGGCAGTGAAGAGAGAGAGGGGGAGGAGGAGAAAAAAAAAAGGGACA
>JAESVK010001050.1:16038-45996 GCA_017140935.1 Hamamelis virginiana
AGGAGAAAAAAAAAAGGGACAAATGTGTCAGTGGAGAGAGAGAGGGGGGAGGAGAAAAAAATTTAAAATTGTGATGTACAACCGCTGTTTCAAACAGCGATTTTTTGGGGTATTCTATAACCGCTGTTTATAACAACTGTTTATGCCTTTTGATCGGTCAGAGGGTCAATCTTGTATATATTTTTGGATGGAGGTCAGTGTGGTATTTTTTTTTTTTAAACAGTCATTTTAGAAAAAAAACTCTGTTTAACAAGTTCCTTTAGCTCTTATTACACATATTATGATATATTTAACAAATCAAAAGGTAAATACAAAAAATTGAAAATATATAAAAATAAATAAATTTTATTTAAAACATTTTAAAATAAATAAAAATACATAAAAATCAATGCAGACAAATTTCTTAGTGTACTGTTCATTTTAATAAAATACATCTTAACATTATCTGAAATATATATGTTAATTACAAATTTTGAATATCATATGTATTAATGTGACATTCTCATATTTGCTGTTGATAAATAGTCTAAGTAACAATTTGATTACCAATCAAAAAATAGTATTTGTTTTTTGCTAATCAATAAAAATAAATAATAAAAAATTTATTCAAAAATAAAAAAGTTTAAAGCTTTATACCGTGAGATCCAATTTTATATAGTAAAATTCCTAAAATATTTAAATTATGTTGTCTATTTGTTATGTTAAAAAGACGTTTGTACCTAGTAATATAAAATGTTTATGTCAATGATTAATGGGTATATAACCCTAAAAACAATTAAAAACTAATCCGTATCAATTTTTGGGGGCTCGTCACCATGATATGTCGACAACTATGAGCAATTTATTATCCGATGACGTGGTATTTTTGGCATTTGATTGAAATATAGAGAGAGACCAAGTTGATTCATCTAGCCAAGTTGAGTAGTTGAAATGATGTTGTGTTGATTATACAATTCTATAAAGAGTCCAAAGAGTTAATGAGAAAAACAAAAGTTTTTTACAGTAAATTTATAAAGGTTGAAATGGGTAAATATGATTTCAGCAGAGAATAATATAAAATCAAAGTAAAACCAATTTTCCATGAAATTGAAATGAGAAAGAGACAAACTAGCACTGGGTGAATTTCTGCTTCCAGAAGCTAGGTTTATAAAATTTTTCAAATTAGACCTTAATCCTTCTCTAGGGAATTATATGACAAACAAGCATTCGTAACCTCAAAACAAGTCCAATTGATTTTTATTTTGTTAGAATACAATAAATTTTGTATTTTATAAACTTATTCAACGCCTTACAAAAGAAAAAACAAAAACAAAAACAAAAAAAGAAGACAAACATAATTTTTTGAAACTAACTATAAATTATTAAAGAGCAATGTTATAAGTCCTGTCCTCTTTTCTCGTTAAATAATCTCGTCTGACAGTGAAATTGTCACATCAAAATAGTGAAAATTAGAAAACACGGTGAAAACCTAAACAAAAACAAACAAAGTAAAAATACAAAAAAAAAAAAAAAAGAAAAAAAAATGTGAAAACCTGAAATATAGTGAAAACACAAAAAACACATTAAAAACATTGGAGGTGGAAGAAGAAGAATAAAAAAGAAGAAAAATAAGATCTTGATTTTTGTAGATATTGAGTTGTTGATCCGAAACAACAATGGAGGTTTCAAATGGTATTGCTTCAAAACGAAAGATGGAGGAAATCATATTATTCGAAGATCATTCACATTTGCAACTTCTTCCGTCAACCCTTTATCTTTATTTTTATCATTTTAGAGACAGAGCAGGAAAATTGTTGGGCTAAAGGAAGATGAATGAAATGAGTTTAATGGTATTTTTGTCAACAATAGAAAATTGGGAATTTTTTTAATTGATGGGTAAATGTGCTACACCACGTAAAACATGAAGTATATGTACAAGAATTTGGGATGGAAAATGCAGCATTTTCGATTATTAAATTGGTTCAAAAGAGTGAACCTAATATGATTTAATTTTTAAAATTTATACTCCAAAAAAGAAAGAGATATTACCTTAGAGCCAATCAATTAATTAAATTTCATAAAATTAAACTGATTTAAAAGTTTTAATCACAACCTTCTAATTCTAATTAATTGTTGAACCCGTGGGACAAAGTGTCTCCATCACCATCGCCCGTAGTTAGATTGTAACATGGCAGAAGAATCCTACCAATTCTACCAATAACCCGTAAACCTACACGTACGATTGCAAGTGCATGACACGTCGGACATCTAAATCAACAATCATACGGCGCAAGCCCACCGTCAAACCCTATCTCCTCTCTTTCCTCTCTGTCTCTGGATCACTCTCTCATCGCTTTCGTGCCCTAACCCTAATCCTTCTCCTCTAATCCATCATCTTCTTCTCATGAGAATCAAAATCTTCTCTTCTAGGGTTTCATCTTCTCTGTCACTCGCAGACCTAAACTCTATTTGATGTTTTCTTCGTATCACAAACCCTAGAATTTGTCCTCGACCATGGAGGGCTCTGCGGACGATCTCGGAGCCCCCGAGTCATGGGAGGTAGCTGATCTCGACGAGAGCGTGAGCAGGTTGTTGCTTTCTTCATCTTCAAAGAAGGACTCAAAACCTTTGTCATCTTCTGAGCTCGTCGATGCTTCAGCTTCAGCTTTGGGTTCGGTTTCTTCTTCCTCGTCCTCGTCCTCTGCCGGTGCGGAGAAGGATGGGGGTGTTTCGGAGGATCTTATTAATCAGGTCGATCAGTTTCTTCGGGAAGCTTTACAGAACCCTCGCGAACGACTTTCAAGTGAGTTGTCGCGGTTTTTGGCTTATGTTTTCTTCATGTGTTGGATTTAATTCGGTTTGTTAGGTTTTTTGTGTTTATTTGCGATGATTTTGTGATATTATTGTTTGTTGTAATTATGTTTACGAAGGTTGGATGAAGGGATGTACGTGTTGTTAGCTGGTGAGGCTCAATTTTAATGAACTGATGAATTTATAGTTCTCAGGCCATCTTCATTATGCCTATATTGTGTGTGATGATTTTGGATGGATTGACTGGCCACATGAAGAAAGAGGTCTCATGGTTTTTGCTATTTGCTGGCGATGTATGTTCAATTGATGACAGTTTAGGTCATTTTTAAGTGGCAATTATGGAAAGACTTCTTTTAATGAAAAAGTATGCGCGATAAGCAGAACTAAGAGATAATATATGGAATGTAGTTCTAGTAAAATAAGGGGTAAAAATTGGGAGAGTAAAAAAGATCAATGACAATGAGCCTAAGAGGTTATATTTTTGTCATTTAGGTTTGCTTGTCCTAAAAGAGGAAGAGATTGAAGTCAATGCTGGCCCATAGAATTCAACTGTCACGATTGAAGCAGTGGAGTGCTTTATATATATATATATATATATATATATATATATATATATATATTTTATGAGGAACACATACCTTTCAATTTGAAGAGAATATATTTCAAGACAATTATAAGTTTGACCATAACATATTCGGAGTAAAATGTTGGGTGTTCAAGAAACATGTTATTCAAATGAATGTAGTGGAGAGGAGGATGTTGAAATGAATTAGCATCAAGACAATAAAGGTTAGAGTTAGAAGTGATTCTACTTGTGAGAAGGTAGAGGTAGCATCAGTTGGGACAAGATGGGAGAAAGATGTTTGAGATTGTTTTTGATGCTGATGATAAAAAAAAGAAAAAAAAAAGATGTTTGAGAATTGAAATTATCTGGCTTTAAGTATGGTGGACCAATTGTAGTACTTGTGAGGAGTGTTATAGTCCAGCTTCCAGACTTCAAAGCCGAGTGGAAAAACAAAAAGGACATGAGTTGAGAATTGGGATTAAACTTTGTTGAATTATGCTTGTGTTTATGTGTTTACAATGAAAAAAGCTTGTAACTCTCATTTAAGAAATTGGCCAAGTGATCTCAAGAATTCTCTAGGATCCTAAAATTTGCTAGATTTTTTTAAAAAAATCTTCCTACATAACCACCTTGGATATCACTTTACTAGGAATCTTCTCTCTCTCTCTTTTTTAATCTTTTTTAATTTTTTTTTTTTAATTTTTTTTTATCAGGTCAGGAATCCTCTCATTTCTTTGTATTCTTTCATTCTATAAACACTGTAACAGACGAAGAGGGGCCATCCTTCAAATAAGGCTAAACTTCCTGCTAGATGCCTGAAATTACTGTGAGGAGAGATGATCCCCATTACATCTGGCCTAACCCAGCACAATCTAAAGAGAGAAAGGAGAAGCCGCCACATTTTTTGGCCAAATACACTATGTCAGTACATGGTCCCTTGACATGCGATCCTGCATATTCAGAAGACTAGATATGAACCACCATCGAAATTCTGGTTCAAAATACTGTCTATGCAAAAAGGCATCTTTAGAGTGGGTAAAGAATACCAAACCTCTGAAAGAAAAATCTTATCATCCTTCATTTTCGTTCCCACAGGGAAATATTATCAAAAGGTATGCTACCTTTTAGTTATTAGGGCCTTAGGAGGGACCAAATTCTTTTCATACTTGATTTAAGCCGCCTTAGCTTCCTTATTAAGTACCTAATAATATTGATTTGAAAAGTAAATGTCAAGTGAAGATTTCCTGGGCTAATTATCATCCTAAGAAGAAGTGTTGTTCTTCTCACCCATTGTTAAAGCCACCTCCCTTACAAAAATCCTTTTAGCACCTTGTTTTCTTTTCAAAGCCCACTCTGCATTGGGCACTCTTGTTGCTTTAGAAAACCATCAGCTATGATCGCCATACTTTCTATTTTCAATACATGTCCTTCCTCCATAAGACCAATGATTTTGCTAGTAAATCTCTAGGCCTACTTTGACATTAGATATCGATATATAGGTCACAAACCACTCACTGTAGTCCAACACCCAAGCCTTTATCCAGGTAGGCAAGAAAACCTCACTTTATTCTATTAAATGATGAGTAAATTTGTTTTTGAGTCCTTCTCACTGGAAGCCTCTCTGCAATATCTCCAATTTACTTGCCAGTAGTGACTAGTAAAGAAAGACTCTGCGCATGCGTGTGTGTGTGGAAGGCTAACAAGATTGCCATTCTTCCCTAAGGCATTCAAATTTTACCACATGCTAATCTGTTCTCAAAACAGTCAATGACTGGTGTTTGATAAACTGTGGCTGATAAATACAAGCACCAGTAGAAGAGCATCATCTTAATCCAGTTTGGGAATCAACCCTGAATGCTCAAAACAAAGGGAACCCCACTCTACAAGGCTAAAATCCTAAAAAATAACAGGGTGGTGAAAGAAAATCCCAGATGTGACTTTCTATTGACCACTTAAATTGGGGTGATTTAATTAATTAGTGATTGGTTCAAACAGTTCAGAGTAGCTAGATTTGGTGTAGATCCAAACTGTAAAAGGAATCAGTTAGGGTCCAGGCAGTCAAACGGTATGGTTGCTCTGGTTTTAAAACATAGATAAATAATAATGACGATATTATTATTGTTATTGTAATTAGCTTCAGTTTTTGATTTTGAATACGATGCATGTGTGCGCTTTTTGATTTTTGATTTTTGTTGGTTTTTATTATTGTAATTGTTGTTATCATTCATATCATCGTCACTGTCAACGTAATTGTCTTCATCATGCAATTTTTGGAAATGATGTATATATGTAATTTTGAGTTTTGTATGTTCAAGTACGCATTACTGTAAAATGTGTTGTGTTGGTTACTATCACCATTTCTGTTTATACAAATTCTAATGTCTTTTGTTCAGTTTTACGGATGGAACAAGATGTTGAGAAGTTTATTCGCGATCCTACACAGCAGCAGCTAGAATTTCAGCAGCTGCCCACTTCCTATCTACGGTTGGCTGCACATCGTGTGGCTCAGCATTACTTGTTGCAGTCTATGGTTTTATTAGACAATAATTTACCTGATGGTTCTGGTTCCAGAATTATTGTCAGGAAGACTTCTGAGTGCCGGCTTCCTTTGATTCGCTTGGCAGACATCCCTGTAAACTTACCACCAGAGGATAGCGGTGCTGTTAAGGTTGCAATTAAGCAGAGGCCTAACAAACGGTCACAGATTATCAGCTCCGGGAATTCACATTCTTCAAAGACGAATAGTTCTAAAAGTGTGGAGGAAAGGAAAGAGGAGTACAACAGGGCTCGTGAACGTATTTTTAACTCAAGTAGTTTCAGTAGTGGTGCAGTTGTTAAACCAGAAAGTGACCCTAGGATGCAGGATAATTTTCAGCATGGTTCCTTGGGGATATCGAGGATGGAAGAGAAATCTGTTTCCAGAGGATGTGATGTGAATATTGGCAGGGGTTTAATTGATTCTTCTACAGGTAGCAGTAGATCAGCTAGAATTAGGACAGAGAAGGAGCCTGTTGGTAGGTACAAACCAAATAGTAGGGTGGCCATCTTTCGGGATCATGAGATTGACCGCAAGGATCCTGATTATGACAGGAGCTATGACAGGTATCCTATTATTCTTAGATGTCAACTGTTTTTTGGTGCTGTATATCTGGGCACGATCCCATATTCCCATATGATACTTGAAGGATGGTTTGATCTTTTTGCATCCTTTGGGAAAGGAATAATAATATTCTTTTCCCTTAGAACAATGTTTGAAGGCATAAATCTTGTTTTATAGCTGTCTCTCATTCAGACTGGTATATAGATCAAGATTGCAATTAGGAACGGTGAAGAAGGCTCTATCTTGAGTTCCCTCTTAACCCCCATTTTCTTGCTGGATATATTGTTGGATGTTGCATTCATTGACCACCTCACCTCAGTAAATGAAATTTTTAGGTTCAATGGTCAGGTTAAGTTCAGGCCCTGGAAATATACATCGGCCTGATTATTCTGTGACTCTCCATTCAGGCATGCTTTTTTCAAAGTGATGGTGGGGTATATAGATCTTTCCCTCATTGTGAGGCGAAAATCTTCTTCCTCTTTTTTTAGTAATACTCAGGATATTTTGAATTAATATTAGTCTCTATTTTTTCTGGTAAAGTAAATTATTTTCACTATATTTGAAAGAACTATTGATGTCTGGTGAATGGAAATGAAGGTTGGCTTCTCAGTGCATTGTCTGTGGAAGTTTCAACAATCAAATGGTCTGTCTAACGACTCTAACCATAATGTTATGGAAAATAATTTGATAATTAATATAAGATGTAAAAAATGAAAAAATAAGTATGTCTGATGAAAGATTTAAATACCATAAAGTATATTTACAATTTTACATATAAGATATTCATATTTTATTTATTAAAAAAATTTATATGCACCCATGTTGGTTTAAAATTGCAGAACCCTGAATGGTTCACTGCTGTAGTGTTTCAACTGCTCGATCCAGTGAAGTATATCTAAATTATATTTACTATCGTAGCACATAATTAAGATGCAGATTAGCTCAGAAAATAGTGAGTATTATTTCTTCTAATTGGTAAGTTGTAACTTGTAAGTTCTAAATGCAATTTTTTTTCCAGGTATATGCAAAGATTTGATCCTGGATTTGGGTTCAATGGGGGGCCATACACCATGCAGCCTATGTATACCCCTGCATTGAACTACAACACTGAATTTCCACAACTTGGATCAGCTCATGGACCTCAGATTACTGAACACCAACCTCGGCCACTCCCTCAACATCTACCCCAGCCATGGGCTCCATCAGCCCCTGCAGGAATTGGGTATGGTCATCCAGAGACCATGATGGCACCATTTAATCCAAATCATGTTGGTGCACGCTCCACATCTGCCATATATCTGCATTCCTCTCAGTATCCTTGTCAGCGCCCTGGAATGCCTTTCATCCACCCTCATGAACATGTTCACCAACCTTTTTCACAGGTATGTCAGCTTGAATGGCTCTCCCTACTTTCTTCTTTAAGATCACCCTTGATTAAAATAACATGAAAAGGAAAAATGGCTATTAAGATGGAACTTAAGTTGGTTATGCCCATCCTTCCCAAGTCCTCCACATTCTATCCCCCCACCCAAAAAGGAAAAAGAAGAAGAAGAAATAGAAAAAAAAACACTAAATACACGTATCTCTTTCCACCTCTCTCCAGCTGCACTGACGGTACAGTGTTCACATAATGTGCTTGCATCCCTCTAGCTTATATTATTGGAGTTTATAATTTGAAGCTTTGCTATGTGAAGATTACTTTTATTCTCTGCCATTTTAAGAAACATCCAATGTTACAAATGTGCCCTTTGATATACTGGATATACTGAAGAAGAGAGGGACATAAAAGAAGGAAACGTTCTTTATACTACTAAGGCCTCGTTTGTGTTAGCCTTTTCTAAAATCACTTTTGAAGAATTATTTCTCCACATATCTCTTGAGGGGTTTGTTGAAACCATGTCTTCACATATCAAAATTGGCAAAAGTCGGGCCCCCTTAGCTTTTGCCACAATAACTTTTAGTATGAAATTTTTTGCCAACCATCATATCACCCCTCAAGTTGTCTAGAAGTGATTATCACCCCATCTCTTAGATCAAGTGGAATTTTGAGCTAGTGATTTTAAGAAAAGCCTATGCAAACGGGGCCTAAGCTGGTACAAAGATTCTAGCCTGTATAAAGCAGAATTTGGGTATTCTGGTCCTGTGCCATGTGTTGATTTATTGAGGGAGTGGAAGCATTCAAATGATTTCCGACTCCCATCTGTGAACTTTCTTCACTCTATTGTCCTTGTTTTCAGCCATTGGAGATCAGCTTTTGATAAGAAGTTTCTGTCATCTGATCCATGACTTGTTTTTACTATGTGGACCTCACTGAGGAGGTTGTTCGTGTGGGCTAGAAATTACACTATGGCTAAATATGTTAATTACTGAAGATTGCAATTGAACCAAAAACCAAAAGACATGGAGTGAGTTGAATTTATATCATCCTGCAAAAATCTCTCTCATGATATGCTTTCAATAGTCAAATCACAAATATTCTTACTTTTAATTTCAAAGTTTGATTTTTCAAATTTTTTTTTTTTGGTCCAATTGCATTTGTCATATTAGATTTTGGATCACCCTATAAATGTTATTTGCTGAATGTCTTGCAGTCTCATCAACAGCAACCTGATGCAAGTTTTGGATTAGCCCGGCCCCGGTGAGGGGCGTGGGCCATGCCTGCACTCTGCCAGGAAGAATTAGAGCTTGAAATATGACAAGCTGCAGCAGCAGCACACGTGATCTCAACTGGCAGGAGTGCAGGCATACGAAACCGAGGTGGACTGGGCTGGACGCATTGACATTTTACAAACACCTTCGATCCATTCCACCAGTCTCGGTTTCAATGAAAGCTTCTTGCATGGCGAAGAAGCTCACTGATTTTGGCAGTTCCATTGTTTTCATAAGCTCTCTGAGAGCTCTGTTTTGCCACTGATGATGATGACGAATGAAAACAGGAAAAGAATTAGCAGAGCTGGGAAAGTATGTTATCGATTCGGATGAGGTAATCTGCCCATGACCCTTTTTTTTAAAAGCCCTTTCCGATACTGTATATATATATTTCAGCCATGTATGTAGATAGCACCATAAATTATGCTTTTATCATTTGCTTTTACAGCACCATAAAGAGCTAAAGGATATATTTGAGTAAGGAGTAGCTACTTGGATTCTGCTCATGGAAGTTTTGGTGTGCAGCCGTTTCCTTTCTGACAAAGCTCTGATCATCATTTGCTATGCTTTTACAAGAACTCTTTGTTCGCAGAAATGATACAGTAAACCTCATGATGTACCATATAATTATATGTTTGGTCTTTGATTGTATCTTCTTGTCACTTTCTAATTTATTTAAACAAAGTACCTTCTGGACAAGGTAAATATTGGGCCTCTTGGGACCTCAAGGAATTTGTTTCAGGTATGCATGTAGTTGTTGGTTGCTTGTGCTGATGTCTTCTGCAATTCCAATATCATAACTAGGTGATCCATTTTAGCAGTCCACTTCTTGAATGGCAGTGTTCGAAGTGCATAGATAGGGGGTCTCGGACACTTTGAGGTGAGAGACACTTCGAGAGGGTGCCTACCTTGGTTGAGGTGAGAGACTCTTTGAGAGGGTGCTTAGACAACTTTTTCTTTGTTCTACTCGACAAAACCATGATCTCAATTGCAATTCAGCTCTAGGAAGGGTTATGTGCTTGTTTGGATAGAGAAGTAGAAGCAACATAAGTTGCTTTTGGTGCCCAAAAGCACAAGTCGGGTGTGTTTGGGTAAAAAGAGAAGTAGAAATAAGTAGAAAATGTGCTTTTTTATGCTTATTGGATGAAGCACTTAAGGACTTGCTTCTCATAAAAGCACAAGTTGCTTTTAGTTAATGAAATTTGCAAATGCCAACCTTGTCATTGTAGATAGATTTTACTTTGTATTAAATTATTATATAAATCAGAATTTTGTTGCACTTATCTTTAGTTTAATATTTGTATGAAACATATTTAAATTTTATAACTTAATTATAATTTTATTATAATTTTGTCTAATAGAATTTTGATTGCCAAACAAGCAAAAAAATAAAATAAAATAAAATAAAAAAACATTTTTGCAAGGGTAATTGGGTCATTTCAGTATTATAAGTAGTTTCAACAGATGGTATCCAAATAGACAATTGACTTCTGCTTCTGCAGCATAGCACTTTAAAATGTAGTATACAAACATAAATGACTTCTGCTTCTGCAACACTTGACTTCTGCTTCTGTTTCTGATTTTGCTTCAACAGCACAAGCATAAACATAACCATACGGCCCTATTTCATTCCTGTTATACTGGCATTTGCATTAAATTTGGCAATTTACCTGGTTAGTTACAAAATGATACAAAGGAGGGAAGAAAACTAACTTTAAACTGATTCCACTGCCATGGCTTGCAGAAGATGGATTTTAAAATCAGACTCTCTCTCTCTCTCTCTCTAGTTTTTTTAAATTAACAATGGGTGAAAAACATTAATTTTTGACTTGAACTCTTGAGACCTTACAAGATTGAATGAAAAAACTTAAAAAAAATTAGTACCAGATTTCACATTGGTCTGGTATTTATGATTGCCTGAAAGAGCACGGTTCTGTGCAATAGAACCCCAAACATAAGCATTATTCGAGACAGACATTGAATTGAATTATATACATGTATGATAGATGCCAGCAGCAGGATCTTTTAACATTCTCAGATGGAGATCGATTCAGAACTCAAAAAGAGAAACATTTCTCAGATGCTATTAGTAAATTCTGAAACCTCTACTACATCAGCTTCTATTAAATTACCAAATCTAGAAAGTAGAAACAGAAACATATAAAACAGTCATGTACATGTTTTTACTGTCAAAAAACAATGCGATATGATCGATCAACAATCACTACAACAACAAAAAACAATAATGGGAGTTTCATTTTGTGTTCATCTCAAAGTAAAATTGAGCACCTGCTCTCTACTCTGTTCCACCATATTCGTCCGTTTTCCATCTTGAACCAACGCTGCACGAGCCGAAATTATTCCCCCAGGAATCAAAGACTCATCAAAAGCCGAACAATCAATCCAATCCTTCAAAAGTTCCTCTTGACCCCATACTTCAGGAATCCAAACTTTACCTGCTCTCTCAATGCGATATCTCTTCAATCTTTCACGCCCAGAATCATACGACATGGTTTCATCTCCCAAGGGTTCAACATTTGAAACATCCACAGAATT
This sequence comes from Hamamelis virginiana, assembly GCA_017140935.1. Classification (NCBI taxonomy): domain Eukaryota; kingdom Viridiplantae; phylum Streptophyta; class Magnoliopsida; order Saxifragales; family Hamamelidaceae; genus Hamamelis; species Hamamelis virginiana. Next base: position 27,699 of record JAESVK010001050.1, read on the forward strand.
CAGAGCCTGAACTTGTAGATACGAACCTTGGAATTTAAACCCAGAATTTCCCTGTCGGTGAATATTCAAAAATGGATCTTGTAAGTGAACTCCAACATCTTCTGGCTGATGGGTTTTACTTTGTTCACAAGAACTCACCGGAATCCGGCCACCGGAGTTACTGAAATTGGAGCAACTCATGAGCTAGCTAGCCGTTGTCTTCAATGAGAAGTTGATTTTTTTTTTTTTTTCCTTTAAGAGAAGTTTTTGAGAAGAATGGTTTGATGATGATTGCATGGACCACAATGTATGGGGAGGAGAAAATGCAAAAGTGTACACGTCATAATAGGGCCTTGTTTATGCATGTGGAATGTGTATGTGTCAGGGTGGAATTTAAATATGGAAAATTTGTGTGGTTTAGCTTACTACGTGAAATAACGAGGAAAAGAGAAGATGATTGAAGAATAGGGAAGAGATTTGTTTTGGAGGATTGTGAGGTTGATGTTGATTTGGAGACTGTTTGCCTGTTTGGATTATTGGGATTTGGGCATTATAATTAAGAGAGAGGGTCTGGCTGGCGGCCAAGTTGAATATAATTCCTGTGGGCGAGAGAAGTGGACTCTGTCTGGGATTGACACTGTAGATATTTTCATATTTCAGTGATGTGCCTCTCTACCTCTCCTGTTTTGTTTTGTTTCCAACAAGTGGACTTTGTGTGGCCCTAGCCCGTTTGGGTTAAGCTCTAAATTTGGTTTTGAGGTTGAAAATTGATTTCGGCTTCACTGGCCCTCCTATATTTTCCTACATCTTTCAAATTTTAACTTCGAATAATGGTTTATTGTTCTAATAGCATATATTTTTATTTAATTACTTAGTATGCAATTTAGTTGTATCGTTAAAAATAAGAAAAATTATCTTAATGTTATCAATTGGGTCCCACATTTATCCCTTTCTTAATGCTGTTAGGACAAAATGTCATTGGTATTGGACCATACTCGAGCCAACCTAGGAAGGCTTAATTAGACCACAAATATTTTGTGAAATTTTTTAAATTTCATATATATAGTCTTTAGCGAAAGTTCATTTGAATATTTAAGCTACATAACACCATATTCCTCTCTCTCTGTTTTTTTTTCTTTCTAAATTTAGTGAAGATAAGTTTCCATTTCAAGTCTTTGAACACTATTTTTAGAGACTTTACCAACAGTAGACTAACTCATGTCTTTGATATAACTTGAATAGATATAAACTAACTCACATCTCAGGCACAAGCATAGTAGATATTTTACCGACAATATGCCAACCAAAAGCTTCAAACCCTAATAGATATAATCACACGAACACCATGACTTCAGCTGTATTCCGTACTGAACACCCCAACACATGCATGCTTGCAAGGGGCTGTTGTGGCAGAAGCAGCAGCATTGTCTCCTCCCTACCCTTCTTTCTTCCCCACATCTCTTTCTATTAACAAAATCCCTCTTCTCCCTCGTGTTGTCCCCTGATCATCTCCCCCTCTTTTAGTTACTTGTGGTGCTACACTTGCGACTTTTACGTGCAATATGCTCTAACAACTTCATAAAAGGTGCCCTTTTTTTCAAATGCTCTCTTTCTCTCTCTCAACACAAACACACATGTATTTGGCGGTTAAAGTCTTGTATCATCAATTCTTTTACAGGGAAAGGCATACAAGGGGGCTTTGCAGATGGGTGTTTGTTGTTTTGAGTGAACCTTTTGTGTGTGTATATATACACATCCATATATTTGTGCACTCATCTAAAACCAATAACTATATCTCTCTCTCTCTCTGAGTTATAGACTTGGCTTGGCTTCTTTGTTTCTAGCTTCAAAATTGAAGGTTACAAGGTTTGTTTCTTTTAAGTCGTTCCTCTCTCACTAAGAAAATTCACTAGTTTTATGTTTTTCTTCTGTCCACTCATTCATCATCAATTTCTCATCATTTCATCTCCTGTCTTGAATAATTTTGAGAGAGAGAAAGAGAGTTACTTTGAATTTCAAGTCATATCATCTGGGTTTTAGAATAGAAAATGCTATACTTTAGTTTTATTTTTCTGCAGTGGAATAATTATCATCTGTCTCATTTTTTGGTTTCAGGAGCAACAGGCGCAGTCGGTATGGAGAAGCTAAACTCACAGCTGTATTTGCAGAACTGTTACATAATCCAAGAAAATGAGAGGCTAAGGAAAAAGGCTCAACTGCTCAACAAGGAGAATCAGGCTCTGTTATCTGAGCTGAAACAGAAACAGAAACTCTCCAAATCAAACTCCAATTCAAACCCTAGCACTGGCCTCAATCTTAGCTCCTCCAGTTCCGCCTCAAATCCTACTAATTCCAGCCAATCTTGAATGCTTGGCCCCATGTAATATTCCTCGCCTGCAGATCGTATGAGTATTGATGGCATCTGATCTTCCACTACAATACTTTATGCACACCCATATATTTATCTTTCTAAATATTCATATTTGGAGACAAAAATAAAGTTCTGAAGAATCTTGAACTATAAAAATATATGATGAAATCAAATAGATAAGAGAGTATTGATAGTAGCATCTTTTCTTCCATCTTTCTAAATTATCTAATTTTGGAGGCGTAAACAAAATTCTGAACTATATAAATGTTTGATCAATAAATGAACTCTCTTTCTCTCTAGACAAACAATAATTTTGTATGGGGTTAGAAATAAAACTCAATAATCCACATTTAGCTTCCTGTCTATACTTGAGAAAGTTTGAAAGAATGCCTTGAAATGCTTGTAAGCAATGTCTATATCTTCTCTCCCGCATATCTCCCTCACACTGCAGTAAGAGAGAAGAAAATAATCTGACAGTAATAATGTAAGTGCCACAATACGTCAGCACTAAGAAATACAACATGGATGCCTATCTGCATAGAGAAACACAACATAGATGTATATTCGCAAAGATCAGTTAAATGAAAGCAGCAAAAAGAAGTTTGATAATGACAACTTTCTTTCTTTTCAGCATGGTGTTCTAACAAAAGAAAGTTCCATTCAGATCCTACAAGGGCAAGACCAATGGGATTATGGGAAGTAATTTCATAGACTAAGAAAAGTCAATAAAATTGCACTCTTCGGTGGACATAGCATGGTCTCATCATAAACAATCACCAACCTTTAAATAGCCAAATGTCTGTTTTGTGAACTGTAGTTTGAAGACCACCAACACAACATGATAAGAAAAAAGACAAAGGGGAAAAAATGGAACCAAAGTGTCATTGGGATGCCCCAAGAATGCAATTCTGGTTCGGCTAACAAATTGGTACTTCCACTCTTTTGTCAATCTAAGAATTTGGATAGATAATTCATTCAGAAGAGGTGGGTTTCTTAACTTTCATCTCAGAATTTCCACATATGGAACAAACTTTTACAGTGTGGATTTTACCTGGCTGAATACAATATTTGTCTGAACCAATAAATTTTGCCAAATCTTTGTCAAGGCACCCAAATACAATTTGCAGAAGGTGAATGGACCATACACCCTTGCGCCAAGTTGGGAATTAGGGTTTACATGGATTGATGTGGTATGCTAAATGGCAACAGAAATGCAGAATGACACATTTATGGTACAATGAGGATAAATTCATCTAGATTACAGATTACTTCATCAGAATGGGCTGAGTTATTCTGAAATGCAAACCTGGCTTTCTTTTAAATCAATAGCAGAAGATTAAAAATAATAATAATAATGAAATGCAGTTCTCTATTCTACTAGGTTTCAAGTAGTGAATATCATTTTTTCTTGTAAAATAGAAAATAAAGGAATCTAAACTTGTATATGTGTGCCCCAGATGGATTTGGATTGTATAATCTAAACTCGTACCAGTAGGGGTACCAGCATTATGTGGTTACCATGGTTCAGACACGAGTATGGCACTGCTGAAATGAGTTGAGGAGAAAACTATGTAAAACAAAGCAAGCAAGTCAATTTGATACCTGTGCATGGAAAGCTGAGCAATGCCACAATCAACAGTACGGATGCCAACCCCCGAAGCAAGAATGGGACCTATGGTGGATCCACATCCCATGTCGTTTCTCACCACAAATTCCTATATAGAAATGAATGAGTAAGCACATCCTATATCATTTCACCACAAATTCCTACAGAGATGTGAACAATTAAGATTTTATTTCTACCTTCTCAACTACCACATGTAGATGTCAACACTGAACATATAATCCATTCATAAATGTTTTTTTTTTTTTTTTTAATTTCATAGTATAGCGCGTCAGTAATGTTTTATTTTCCCTTGTCACTTAACAGCACAGATTTGTTTCCCCAAGACAAGGAACAGGTAATGATTGAAGAAAAATGGGATGTTTAGATTAATTTCATATCTTTCATCACAAATATCTGTAAATGGAGGGAAAGAAAAGATATTTTATCTGCCACTTACTACAAATTGAACACTTACTTTCGCCAAGGGGTGTCAACTTCTGACCTGACCCAAGAATCCAACCTGAACCCAACCCAATGTGCTTCTGGGTTGGTTAGGGCTGTATACACAAAACAAATTGTTTTAACAAGTTGGATTCCAGTGAGCACCAGACCCACAGATTATGAGACATCATTAGGTACTTAATCATGTTTGAGCCTTAAAGGTTCTATTTCCTTGCGTGATTTGAAAAAGAAAATCTTCCATTAATTTCTCAAAAGAAATTCTTTTTCATCCATCAAGCAGTTTGCCTATTAAAAAAATTTCTCAAAGGAAATTTTAGTGAACTTATTTCTCAGTTTGCAACATCGATTTTCAGCTTGTAATAGAGTTTATAGGCATAATAGAGTGTATAGACATCTCATTACACTATTTTTTATTTTTTTTTGTCACAGTTGCACATCAGTAGTGTTAGTTGTTAGTCAATTAGCTGGGTAGGGGACACCGTAGAGTGAACCACCACTTTGTGGGGGCATATGGGGAAACAAGTCCACCACTTAAACAAACCACCAGAAGCTCGCCATAGGTGAGGTTCGAACCCGTGACCTCCGACATGAGGAGGCACAGGTCTAGCCAACTGGGCTAGCCCAGTTGGTTCATCTCATTACACTATTACACACTTTTTTTCTTAGCTGAGTGGGTATATTATAACACAATGCATATTTGATAATAGCAAAATGTAACACCTAAAGTCTATCTAATTATGCACAATAAAATCAATAGAAAATATCAGCGACACAATTACTTGTTCTGACATGGATTTAAATGACACTTTCTAGATATAATAGTTACATAATAAAATAGTGAGAAAAGTTTGATGGGTTAAACAAGTTGGGTTGGGTACTAAACCTTAATGATAATGCACAGAGGTGAGCTCGTATAATTGGTTTGCCATAGCCTTCATTGGTGCCAAAGAGACATCAATTAAATAAAGAATGAATAAAACCCAAAACGAATAAATACATAATGGCCTTTCATTAAATTTTACTGCATGATTTCAAAGGGTAATTACCTGAGTTGGAAGGTCATGGATTTTGCCTACTTCTTTAAAAAGAAAAGCTGTAACTCCACTAGTAGCATAGCGCTGGTTTGCATTGTGCTTAATAACAAGTCCCTTTTGCAATTCTGGTCGATGGTGTTCTTCATGCTTATCCATAAAATTTGGATGAACTCCATGAGCCATGTCTGCAGACACTATATAGAGAACACCCGAAGAGGAACCTTTATAAATTCCATTTATATAATAAAATTGCAGAGCATATACAAATAAAAAACATAATACAAGTTCAGCTGCATAACAAGAACACTCCTATTTTTATGCATTTTGTGCCATGTTATAGTGTCCCCATTAGACACCAACACCAGTGCTTTTGTCCATAGTAATATCACATTCCAGTTTTGGGGAGGTCACTGTGGTTGACAGTGTATCCATGTTGGACAGCAATAGCCATGTCTAAATCCTGGTTAGAAAAGGAATTAGAGAAAGGCCAATTTTGGGGATACTTTTTTGGTGTCTTTGAAGCTGGGACTGTTAATGATGGCTGTCAAAGCCCACCATCTCGTGCTACATGGGAATTAGCTACATAGTCACATACAAGTAATTGAATAGATTTATTATCTCATTCAAGAAATACGAATCTGCATAACAAGTAAATAAAGGTTTAACATAGAACAAAAGAAAAAAAAAATTGTTAACAGACCAGCCATGCCAAATTCAAAAAGGTTCCAACTGACGCATACCAAGAAAAGATTGGCGAATTGCACGCTCAAAAGCACCCTCACCAACATACTCATTAGCTAAGCAACCAACTATGCGTCTCATAGCTTGAAACATGGTAGGTGCACCCGCCCCCTGAACTGAACCTGAACCCACCTGTACAAACAAGAGTTAGAAATTAGATTTCTGAACTGATTAACACAGCTAGAGGAAATCCATGTAAAAGATCATCAACATTTACAATTGTGCAAAGAATATCAAGCGCACACGCAAGGTTGAACTTGAGAGTTGAAACTAATATATCAAAAGAAATCTGATTATAAATTTATAACAACCCACTTTGGGCCACTAAAATATGTTGCCTGAAAGCTAGTTGCCCATCAGTGACTCATATCCTTAATCTTTAAAATATGATAACAGAAAGTGAACATACTATGTTTCAAGCACGGGCTTTATTTTTCTATTCTCTTCTATTGGGTAATGATAGAGTTCATAGAAAAATAGTAAAGGAAGATCACTTAAGGGAAAATAGCTGTCATGAGATGGAAATATTTCTTACCATTCAAATTTCTATATTTCATATTTCATATGAGGCATGGGAAATTCACATAAGGAAATAAAATAAACCACTTAAACCATTTAACCTGATTATTTTCCAGTATAATTCTATGATAACCATACAGGGGAGAAATAAAGCTTCATTCTATGTAAAGGTTACAAGTCATGCAACAAAAAGTACCTCTTCATTATCAAATAAAGCAACCATCCGAATAGCATGTTCACTTGATAAATCACTGGGTGATTCACATGAATCAATAAGAGCTCTCAATGCACAATAACTTGAAGCGAGGTTATCTAATCTTCCAGAAAATATAAATTCATTGTTTCCACCTCCAAGGCAGCTGGGTTGGGTATCGCAAATATTCAACTCAATATTCACTATGTCATCAATGCCGCAACTAAGCTCATCTGACAAAACCTGAGAATTGCAGTAGGTATAAATTTCATGAACAATGTTTTAGCACCTGAAACTATTAAATAGAATTCCATATCAATACGCCATTAATTTAAAAAGTTGTTTTTACAAGTAGATAAACTATCATTTACATTGGAGGAACTCTAATGTAAATGATAAAAAAGTAGTAACACCAGTCTACTAATAGCATAGCAATCTACGTCGCAAATGTGCACAGGAAAGGTCCAACAATATAGATTTTCTATTTAAGATGACAAGCAAATTACAATGGTACTGGTTTTTTATTCAGGAGTGCATCAATATGGTACAATGAATAATTTCATTTCATTATTCTCCAAGCAGCATTTGAAATGATTCTATCTTGTTTTCATAGTATTTCAAATAAATCTGTAGACATCCATTTTTGACCATGAGTATGGTCATGAATGGTTGCCCATGATTAGAGGTGAAATAGGGTGTCAAAACCCTAAGTTGCCAGTTTTACCCTTTGTGGGTAATTAGGTAGAGGTCATTATCACATGTAAGTTTTTAGGTCAGATTGAATCGGTTCTTTTTGCATTAGGTTTTTAGAGAATCTAGGAACATCCCTGCAAAATTTCATGACATTCTGAGCCAGGCTTGATAGAAAATAAGGTCTTTTGTGACTGAAGGGCAGTTTTGTCCTTTAAATCACAAAAGCCCTGAATGATTGTCGATCTTGTCTCAAATCATTTCAAACACTTCTTAAAACATGGAGAATCGAACCACGATCGTTTTGACGCTTAAATCGTCAAATTTGGACTTAAAACGGGCCCAACGAGCCTGCATGTAGTGTAGAATAATGAAATTCACTCTGTCCCACATCGGAAAAGTGAGAAGCTTGCTATAGCTTTGTGAACCTATAAATAGAGGACCCTGAAATCAGTTACAACACACAGAATAAGCTATAGAGAATTAGCTTGGAGAGTTGAGGTTTGAGCAATTGCACAAGCCTCCCCGATAGCACTCTAGCTTAAGTTTTAAAGTTTTTGAGGTCCTTAGAGTCCTTGGAGAGAAGAATTGGAGCTTGAGGAGAAGGCTCGAAGCAAGGAGGCAGAGAAAGAGGTTAGTTTTTTTTTTTTTTTTAAATAGTTTTATATTGTTAATATTAGGTTTATATTTTACTTATGTCTTGTTTGAATGATATGATTTGTGTTCGAGGGAGCATGCAAAGGTAAGTCTCTTCCCCTTGTGATGAAATTGATTATGATTATTTTGATATATCATATTAGATTGCATATTAGGCAATTTTCACTGCTTTTATTCTTTTATTTTATGGGTTTTAAACCCACTTTTTGATTACTTATAAATCTGTCCATGGATTTAAAGTAATTTAAAAGTGTATTAAAACTCACTTTTTAGGCCAAAATCAACATAGAAACATGCCTAGGTTCACATATAATAATTAGATTGCATTTAGGACACTTTCATGCATTATTTATATTTTTGATGATATTTTTTTTATTTATTTTCCAGAAATTCCAGCATGCATATTTTAATGTTTTAGGTATTTAGACTAACCTAGGATTAGCTAGAAACCCTAGGATTAGGAGGATCACTTGATCCCACTTAAGACTATCCTTTGTTGTAAGAATTTTTATAGTAATAGAGTTCTACTTGGTTTAGGATTCTACTTCGAGAAGAGTCCTAAAATTTTGAAAGTGTTTAAAACGGAATGAAATTCCATCTTTTATGCCAAGAAAAGTGTTTTGATCAAATCCAAACTCTCGAAGTTAGAGTCCCAGATAAGATAGAATTCTTTTGGCTATATGGTTCATTACAATAGGAGAGTCCTAAGGTAATCGAACTACGTGGACTTTGATCTTTGTCAAGCAATTGATAAGGTACGTAGGCAATCAATAGGATGCAAGTCCAATCTTAGGTTGACTTCTAGTCTCCTAAGACCATTAGGATTGTGTATACTTTCATACTACATATTATTATTACATATTATATATCATATTTTGTGATTGATTAGATAACTAGGATTGTTTTGAAAAGATTTTGATAAAGCCCAAACTTAATTAGGAGACCTTTAATTAGGGCGAGGTGGGTGCCTACAAGGAGATCCTTGGAACCTTCCCACTTCGTAACCTAGCCCCCGAATCCAACTTTGACTCGAAAGACCATGCTTTTCCAAAATATGGGGTCAATGTTTTATTGAAAATAAAACTCTTTTTTTTTGTGGTTTCCTTGTTCCCTAAAAATAAGGTGGCGACTCCTAATTTTTTACAAACTCTTATCCCTTTTTCAAAAAACCCTATCTTGAGTGGATAATAGAGAAGGATAAATGTGGATAATAGAGAAGGATAATAGAGAAGGATAAATCGAGACGGATAAACATCATCCACAATCCACTCAAGATAAACATCACCCCAAGAGTGAACGAGAGAGGCCTCCCGATCCAGGTTGGCTGGTTCACAAAATCTAACACTTCTCAAATTTTTATGAAATGATATTTTATCAATTTTATCATAACAAGCCTTTTTTTCCCCTATTACAGATGAATTACAAAGGAACCTGTGATGAGGGGCTTTATTCCCACTTCCCAATCTGCAACACAAGCACTGTTAATCTGCTATTATGCTATTAGTAACCTGCCTGCACCGTCTGCTAAAAATATGCCATAGATTTACTCTTCAAATGACTGTAGAGAAACCAAACAAGGTACCTGCATAAGCAGTGGATGATGAGCAGCTTTAGAAGACAATGCAGTACTTTTCTCTTTCGATTCCAGAGATGTTTCCTCTAGTTTCATTGCAAGGAGTGGAACAAGGTGAGTTTCTAGATTCGGTTTAAATCCATCCTTATTCACTGTGCTAAACAACCAAAAGGAAAAGCAAAAAGAAAGACAGCATATAATATGAGTGAGCACATGGATTTGTTGCCAATCCCTCAGATTAGAGAACATATAACTGATAAAGAATACAATAAGAGCCATTTTTAATTCTGAAACATTTTAGTAACTTTGGAAACTGAAACGGAACTAATGGTAACTTCAGAGCTGCAATGGTTTTGTTTAACCATCATGAAACACAAAAAAAAAATAATAATAATAATAAAGAAGAAGAAGATGCATCACTTTCTATATTTATGGAATCTAGTGCTTTCAAAAACATAAAAAATATCTCGTTTGGTTATATTTTTCTCAAAAATATATATACTTTTATAATTTCTTATAATTAGTACAAGAAGTAAATAATTATCAAAATTGTAAAGCAAAAGGGGCTTTCGCATCTGTTTGGTAAGAGTATGTATGCAATCTAATCTACCTGTAATTATCAGATTGAGTGATTGAACCGTTGATTTATTTTTAATATAAATCAAAGTAATTTGCTTAAAATTTTCATAATTATTATCACATATCCATGTATATGCATCCATCATTACTAATGAATAAGGGAAGGTATGTCATAACCCATAATGCATTATTTCTACCCATCTTAAGTGTATGGTAAAGGCACTCGCTGTTTCGGGGGCTGGGTAGGGTGGGGTCTGAGGTTCCACCGTTCAACTTCTCAGTTTGTCCCTTTGGGGGTTTTGTAGATGGGCAGTATTATCAGTTGAGCAGTTTCCAAAGAGAAAAATTATCATGCATTACAACATTTCAAGAAGTTGCTCTCTAAGACTAGAGATCATCTCTCTCTCTCTCTCACATACACACACACACACACACACACACACACGTGTGTTCTGGTATGAATAATGTTGACATCTATCAATTTGGATTTGAAAAAAAATATGTTCAAAGTTAATTATCATCATATCACGGCCAAGTGACAAACATAGAAAATTGTTTCGGATCATGGACAAGCAAGCTGTTAACACTTAACACCAATCAATATATGCCAAAAAGACATTTAAGGACTTTATACTAGCATAAAGAAATGGTATGTGTGGGCATGGAACAGGTCCCGCCAACAAGATCTCAAACTTCAAAACCAAACAAAACAATTTTCCCTCATTTTTTTCTTGGGACATCAAGATAAACATATTTACCTAATTATTTTAGTATGGTAAAAGAAACTAAAACTTTCTGCTTCAGATGAGGCAATATGGTTTATTTTGGCATAAGAATGCTCCTAAAACACAGAAAATGGTGAGTCCTACACTCCTACTCCTACCACTTGGCAGGCATGCTATGTGCGCCACCACTATAATTATCACCCAAGTCTGCAGCTAAACTTAAACAGTTCCATCATAGCCACTGAAGAGCAAATTTCAGTCAACTCTCGCATTCGAATACCATCACCATCACTATACAATGCTCATAATAGTTTTAAAAAGTTTAATGTACAATTCTGTCCATATAATCGAAAGAACAATCATAAGTGAAAGTTATTCATGGAATATAGCATGATAAGAAATTGAGTCTTAAAGGAAAACGCAGCAAACCGATCAAGATGAATGGCCAGTGTTGGTACTCGTAGCAGAGGTCTTTTCACTTTGACAAGCTTGTGAAAAAAGGAACCATCACTACCTCTGACTATTACCCTTCCAGCAACTGTTAAGTCTCTATCAAACCAAGTATGCCATAAACCACCTCCATAGGTCTGCACATTGACCATCAAATAACCAGATTTAGATGATGCAGACTTCGGTTTTAGTTTTAGACATGGGCTGTCTGTGTGCGCAGCAATCACATGAAAACCATTACCAATACTGTACCTGCAAAACAAAACATAAGCTCTTTATTAAACGAGTGCAAATATTCCTACATTCCATTAGAAAAGTAAACACAATGAAGAAAATAACAGGGAAGGGTTCAAATTGTTGATTAACAATTTTTAAAACTAAAAAGAATGATGACAAGAAACTAGAAAAGGTTAATGACAAGAAAGCAGCATCCAGTTATTTCCTAGAATAAGAAAGAAACCAGTGGGGGAAGCATATAAAATTCTTATAAAATCAAAGAAAGACAATGCTGTTTCGCAAGAAAATGTGGCCCGCATAAAGATTGCAGACCCCAAAATGGTGGTAATTACAACTATCTCTATCAGATTCTTTGTTATTTTGTGTACTTGATGGTTAGAATCCCTTTTTGCCCTCAGTATATTTAGTCTTATGCTCTATAAGCTCAGATTCCATGCTGATAGGATGGTTAATGATGCCTGCCAAAAGGTCCTCTTCATTTAACAAGAGTTTAAAGTCTCAACAGATGGGATTCCTTCACTCACTTTTCCCCAACAGCAAAAGCAACCAAACAAGACATATTTCGTGTAAAGAAGTAGCGACCACCAGGCTTTAGCTCCCATTCGTCATTCTCATTCAGCAAATGAAAACCAGCATCAATCAGTTGTCGTTTTGCTTCAGCTGCAAAGAAGGATAGAGTGCAAATGAGAACAAAACAAGACCATATATGGGACTTTTTGACAAACTACATGATATGTGAGATTTTAGACAATATAGTAGTTTTAAATAGATAATTTACACGATCAATGATATAAATAATTTATATATATGTGTGTGTGTGTGTGTGTGTGTAATGGGTAGTTTTAGTGTTGAAAAAAATAAATAAATGGTGAAGAAACAAGTGCCATTTCTGATCTTACAACTTCTTTCAAGTTTCCTTCTTTTAGTCTGTTATTCTATAGAAAATGCTGAGAGGTAATTGCTAGATGGACATTGTGATAAAGGCCCTTAAGAAAAAGGCAGAATATGGAAAACATGCAAAAGGATACTATCAAAGGTTGAATGAAATAATCATGTTACCTGCAAACCTAACAAGCTAAGCCTAGGTTGGGTTAAGCAACTGAGTTGGATTAGGAGCAGCCTGTTCAACCCTTAGGGCTGGGCTAGGCTAGGGTTGGCCTTCAACCCAACCAAACATTCCTGAATCGCATACCCATGCACATGTAGAGGAGACATGGTCTAGATGCTGATGAGACAGTTTCAATTAACAAGACTAGAGAGGGGGTACATTCTACTGCAGGTTTCAGAGGTTGAACTAAATATGCGATAGCAATAAAAAGGTAAAACTAGGACTAAGAATGAGGGAACCATGAAAGCTGGTGAGCAAGCAAGAGGGTGATGTTTCGATTACCTGGGCTTGATCAGTTATAATAAAGCCACAATGGAAATCTACTTATCTATACTATCATAGAAAAAAAAAAAAAAACAACTTTGGTCTCTCAATTGGCCTCTTCCCTCTAAAAATAAAAATAAAATAAAAAATAAAAAATTGCCCCGATTACTCCTTAAAACTAGAAAATCAAAGGGGGAGAAATAGTATATTGAATCTCAGAGAAAAAAATTGTTGTGCCCACATTTCTCATATCTTCCATGTGTGAACTCTTGATAACCGCTCCCACATGCATAGCATGTGCTAACTTCTACTAAAAATAAATGAGTTTTTTAGAAGTGTCCCTAAAAAAGGTTATCAATTTTTGTGATGATTAATTTCTAATGAGCAAACTCATTCCTAAAAACTTGTAACCACTTTAAATTTTGGGTTGTTGTTAAGAAAATAAAATTATATAATTGCACATCCAAGTAGTGATTGACAAACAAAAAGAAGAAAGAATGCAGTAGTTTTCATGGCAATTCATACATGTATATATACGCGATATGTATTATGGTTATTATCTCCTCTCTCTCTTATTTTTTTCAAAAAAAAGGTATGTTAAAGTAATCAGGTTTACAAATTTTCTAACAGTTCCCATTCATATTTATGTTACAGCACCTGATTTCCATTTTTCACTTACACTTTGTTTGGTTGCATAGAAAATGTAGGAAAAGAAAAAGAACTTTAAATTAATAATCCTTGATCTTTCATCCTCTTTGAGCCAAGAAAATAAAAATTTCCTCTCATGCCCATTGCCCAATACAAGTACTTAGCACAGTTGCGGACCTTGAGGCGAGTCTTCTCACACTTTACGAACCAAAACAGTATGCAACATAACATCCGAAATTTTATTCATTATTGTTCCTTACTCCGTAGTTTTCTTAGCAACCAAATAAAGGGTTAAAAAATTTCAAGCAAGTATAAATTCAACACATTTTCTTACAAATTTATCAGAAAGTATGAAATTGAATTGAATTATACGAAACAAAATCAACAGAAAAAACATCAATATTGGGGTACCTGTGGCATGAAACTGAGTCCAAGACTCGTTGAGATAGTCCAGAAGATCCCCAACAATAGACGGACTCGATCCAGACGTTGAAGAACTCTGAATTGCAGCTAAAAATTTCAGAGAGAGAAGGTAGAGAGAGAAACATATATGTGTGCGTGCGTGTGAGAGAGAAAGAGAAAGGGAACCTGTGGAGTTCGATCTGAGTAAGCGCAGAGAGGAGTAATGGAGAAATTACGAAGACGCGTGCAGTAGAGCTTAGGGCTAGAAGAAGATAAGTAAGGGAGTTTTGCTAAAAGTACGGAAGGTTTGACGATTGGAGAAGGATGGAGGAGTTGCAGGCGGTTCATAGCCGCCATTTCTTTTGTGGCTATGAAGTAGAATGTGTCTTCTTCTGCTGCTCTTCTGTTTGTAACGTTCTCGAATATGAAATTTTGAGACAGAGAAGTTAAATTTGTACATTCGCCCTGTATTTTTATCTAAATTCTTTTACTTATTTTTTTTTTAAATTACACTTTATCCCCTTTACTTTCATGTAAAAATAGATTTCACCCCTGTACTCCTTTGGGGCGAAAATTTTCCGAAAGTTTTTGGAATATTTTATTTATTTATTCATTTATTTATACAGGTATCTTGGGCTAGCTTGTACGCACCAGATTAAATCCTGCACTCCGAACAAGGCTCGCTCCTCGTGGTCCTTGGCCCTAGATATTAGTAGCGAGTGGGAGTCAAACACGGGACCAAGAGACTTGGTAATCAAACCTTCATTAAATAGCAGTTGTTACAACATT
Source organism: Hamamelis virginiana (assembly GCA_017140935.1). NCBI lineage: Eukaryota > Viridiplantae > Streptophyta > Magnoliopsida > Saxifragales > Hamamelidaceae > Hamamelis > Hamamelis virginiana. The sequence continues at coordinate 42,726 of JAESVK010001050.1, forward strand.
TAACGAAAATTAATCACATGCAACCAATTTAGTGTAATTTTGAAAATAAAATGCAATTTTTTGATAAGTAACTCATTCATTTCTCTCTCTCTATATCAATGGAATTAAGAAACTCACACATACATCATTACATCAATTTGGGTTTATACTTTTGCAATTATTTTAATAATTACATGTAATCTTACTCACTTGGGTATTTTTGCATCTCAATGCCAAAGATAGTTTTTTAAGCCCTCTCTTTCTTTTATACAATCCATCTAGGTAAGCTTCTCTATCAATCTCTCTTATTTGAAATTGAGGGTTTCGAAAGTATTAATACTTCAATTTTAGTTCATGTTTTTCGTGAATTAAATGCATCTATTAGGGACTATACATATGCAATAATGTGTACATTGGCTCAAGTAGTGATAATCTGTTTAGAAAGGAATGGGTAAATCTTATAAAGTTAGTGCATATTGTTCTTATAGTTATTGAATGATTGAACTCTTTTTTCTTCCCGGCACGAATATTGGAAAAACATTGGCCTATTTTTTCAACTAGCACTGACTATTGAATTACTTTTCATATCATTAATAATATGATTATTGTGATGATGCAACATGTGAAGAAAAAAAAAATTAAAATATGAGTGACAATTGCAATATTCTATTTATTATAATAGTATAAATATTTTTTATTTTTTTAAAAAATCGATGAATGATGGAAAATGTAAATAAATAAATAGTCCCCACTTTCAATAGTAGGCCCAGCAAAAATAAAGGAAGGAACGTGGGGGAGATGTGAAAAAAAAAAAAAAAAAAAAAAAACACAGTAATTTTATGGTTGGTGCTATTTATAGCCCATCTTTTACTAAAGGTAGCCCATTTTCTAAATACAACCCGGTCATTTATATTTTTACTAAAGGCAGCACAATAAAATTTTAATTAATATACTCACTTTACCATTTACTAAATATAACTCATTACATAACAGAAATAATATAAGCAACCCATATTACCCCCAACACCATATTAACATCAAACCTAAAACATATTACCCTTAATACTTTTACCTTAGGTTTGTTTGTATATTATTGGTAAACATTATATTTGGATTAAACATGCTTCAAAATATGAAAAGTAACACTCTATAACCATTATGTGATGGTGTCACGAAAAAAACTCATACTTTGATCGGAAAATAGAAAAAAAAAAAAATAACTGTGTTCGTGTTCGCATTCGGCTTGGTAAGTCCGAATGTGAAGCTTTAGTATTCAGTAAGCCAACACCAAATATGAAACTTTAATATTCGGTAAGCTAATGCCAAATATGTAGGTTTAATATTCGGCAATTAAATATTCGGAATTATCTTACTGAATATTAAAGCTTCATATTTGGTGTTGGCTTACCGAATACTAAAATCTCACATTCGGTGTTGGATTACCGAATACTAAAGCTTAATATTCGGACTTACCAGGCCGAATGCGAATACGAACACATATTTTTTTTTTTTTCTATTTTCCGATCGAAATATGGGTTTTTTTCGTAACACCATCACACCATAATGGTTATAAAGTGCTACTGTGAGACCCCAAAATTTTGAATAGTAAATTTTCTAATGGTAAATTTTCAATAGTAAATTTTCTTAATTATTATTATTTTATTTTATTTATTGCACACTTGGCATTTTGCCATTGGGCAATGAAATGTGCCATGTGGTCATCAATTAAGAAGGGTGCATGAGAATTTATGTATACCCTTGGGTGACATCTAAAATGTGAATGGTGGGTATATATGAATGGTGGATAAATGTGAATGGTGGGTAAATATGAATGGTGGATAAATGTGAATAGTGGGTATATATGAATGGTGGATGAATGAAAGAATGGTGGATGAATCTAAGAGTGGTAGTTAAATTTGAGAGTGGTAGATAAATTTGAGAATGGAAGATGAGAATGGTGGATGAATGTAAGAATGGTGGATAAATTTGAGAATGGAAGATGAGAATGGTGGATGAATGTAAGAATGGTGGATAAATTTGAGAATGGAAGATGAGTTATTTCTCTATAAATACCACATTTCAAATGCAAATGAATACACAAGTAGTAGAGAAGAAAGAATTTAGAGAAAGAAAAGAGTGAGAAGTACTCTTTGAGTTGGCAAGGAGTAAGCACTTGAAGTTCAACACACACACAACCAAGGTAGAGTTCTACTATCTTACATATTTCATGTTGAGTTTGAAAGAAAATAATAGTGGGTTGGCATTTCCTATTCTTTTCTATCTTGATTTTAGCTTAATTGATGAGTTTATATCATGATTTGGTGAAATTGGGAGGTGTTTGTTTGCCTAGAAAGTTCTAGGAAAATTTAGAACAAATTGAGCTCCAAAATAGAGCATACTGTTTGGGTATTATTGACTTGGTTAGAGGCCGAATTGATCTAAACCTTCTTCATGAAAGTTGTAGGTCTTTCAATTAGCTTTCTAACGAATCCAACCTTGACTTATTTGGAATTTTGTGTGGAGAGTTATGATTTTTTTACTAAAAACTGTTTTTGGATGGGTTTAAATCATGACAATGAAATATGGGGATTTCAAATCTTGGATTTTTTTATGAAAATGAAAATCTGAAACTTTGGGACTATTTTTCCCATCAATTATATCAACTCAAGATCATGTGTATCAAATTTGGGAATTTTCCAATGAGTAGATTAATTTCTATAATTTTCTGAAGTTTAGAAATATTGAAACTTTGAAAATTTGTAGTATATTGTGTATATGTCCGAAAATTCTGAAATTTGAGTATATTGTAAAGCTTGAATTTATGGATTTTTAGAGACAAGAATCATGGAAAAAGACCTATGGATGAATGGAAATTTCTAGAGAGAGAAAGTTTCCTTGAAGCTTTAATAGTGACACAAAGTGTATTTTCATAGTTTATCGAAAAATTATGATTTTTACATATATGATGTAGATTGATTTTATATGAATTTAGAACTTTGAATCACTTCAATTGGATGTGAATTGTGAGAGAAATTGAGAACCGAAGTTGCCGAAAAATCGGAAATTTTATTAACGAGCCTACTTTGGCATCATTTTTAAATATGTTCGGATGGGAGGTGTTATACACCACCATGATATTTTGAAAGCTTGTATCACACAGATTCTATAACATCTTGAATCATCCAAATCGGATGAGTAACGAAGGAGTTATAAGTGTGCAAAGTTGGCCAAAAAGAATGGATTATTGTATAGAAAATACATGTGGATAGAAAATTAACTATCTTCCAAATTG
>JAESVK010001050.1:46396-65129 GCA_017140935.1 Hamamelis virginiana
AAAAACAAATCCAAACGGTGCCTAAATGTAACATGGGGCGACTTCCAAAAGCATCTCTATATCGAACAAAGAAACATTAATGAAGCAAGCAACCAGCCACGAAAGTGCTTGCAATCTTACCCAACGGCTGCATAGAATCGTTGCAAACATAAATTGAGATGTATCAGGAAGCCGTGGCGTATTGGATAGGTAGATAAAAGTGCTTTTGCCAGCAGCACCTTATTGATTTTCTAACCACTCCCATCAATTGAAAAATAAAAAATCGAGGATGTGATTAAGGGCAGTTAAAATCTCCCCAAAAAACAACCTTGTTGAAAGAAATGGGGGAATTTCTTTTCGTTATTTTAGCAAGCATGACATAAGATGGGCAAATTTTGCTAAGCAATCAAAACATTGACTATCTCCTCAATGAGACATGAAGTATCAATTGTCATATCAAAATAATATTTAATATATACCAAGTCATATTAATCATTCTTGAATATTATATTTTCATGACGTCAATGTAACAACAATTCTCATATTTTTTTGGTGTAGTGAAGAGGGTTAAATTTCAGTCCATTTAGTAGCGCTTTCAAGGGTCTATTAGAGTTTTTAAGGATTTATTTGAAAATTTTGAAAATTAAATTAAGTTAAGTTGATTTTTTTACTATTCTTGGATATTTAACTAAACTAACTTACAGTTCATTTGAAAAAAAAATATGTAAATATCTTATTTTTAGATAAGGGTTATCATATTTACAATTTACAAAGAAAAGAGACTTCTCCAACAGGTTTACCTAATTATAGGTTCATAGTTTAATTCTATTTTATTTATTTATTTTGTGAGGTGGATTGTGGCATGTTTTAAGCCATCAAGACCAGATTTTTCTCTTCTTTATTTTTCTTTGGTCTTTTCTTTTGTACTCTTTATTTTTTCTTCCTTTCTAATAATATTTTGGGATCTGTGGCACATGATTTTGGAGGTGCTAGTGTGCCAACCTAGTTGGGATGCTAGTTATCCTCTATGATGCCTATCACCCTTCTTCTTGAAAAAAAAAAAAAAAAAAAGAAGAAGTGAAAAAGATCATTCTCATACTCTCATATACATTTTGTCATGGTTTTGTGTTGGCCAAACACCACTTATTAAATTATTATTAAGTCAGGACAGAATTTGAAACCTATTGGATTTGGTTTCATTGTTATTGGAAGAGTGCGACATTTTTGAGGTTATAACAAATCGTGCGTCCAAACACACCCATCCGCAGCTTGCAGCGATTCTTCTTTCTTACCTGAAAGAACACATTTTGAACGTTACCTCACTCAAACAGTCGAATTTCACCTCGAATATACGGTTCGCGCTTCCTCGCATGGCGGGAACCCTCCAGTCCCTAATTTTCAGACCTCCGAACACTGCCGGGACTGTAGCTTTCCGTCGCCCGAAACCATATTTTCCGGCGAATCACAGCCTATTCTTCGGCAGCTCCGTCATTTCCAGTATTAATCTATCACTTCTTCGAATTCCCCTTTCGATATCACAACCTATTAGAGCTAGTGACGGATCCCAGCAGGTTTGTTTGTTTCGACGGGAAATAGTTATTGGTAAAAATTTTCCCGTAAAGTATTTTCTTATTAGGCTCGATTTTATTTCGAGGATGTCTTATTATGTTTATATCTCTCTACACCTGGCTTTAAAATTGTTTCCTTGGGAAATATTTTCCGTTAAAACAAACGGAGGAGAAAGTGCTGTGGTGTCTGATAATTTGCTGGGTGCATTGTTTTGCCACTTGGAGTTGTTGTATTGTCTGAATGAAAATCAGTTTTCTACTTCAGATAGATGGTGATGGAAATCCACCTGCTGCTCACGTTTCGGGTTCGGCAAAGGGGTTAACCTGGACAAAACCGTTGTTGAAATTTACGGCGGATAATTTTCTTCCGTTAGGTAAGGATTTATTTTTTCTTTCCATGGTTCTGTGTTTTCTTCATCTTTCTTGTTGTTATATTTGTTTTCCATTTTCACAGTAATGGCGTTAGATGCTTGTACTATATTTCTGCTGCATTGGTAATCTAAGATTGAATACCAAAAAAGTATGTACATCTTAGATTACCAAAAAAGTATGTACATTGGCCCTGATGGGGATCATTGGAATCAGCAAAAAGGGTACAAGTAAGTGCATAGACCTTGATTCTAAAGTTCAAGTTCTCATATGGCACTATTAAGATATTTTGGGGGTCCACTTGGAATGTTTCCTTGGTTCTTAGCTGTGTGATTATCTTATTTTGTCCCCCCCTTCTCTCTCTCTCTCTCTCTATCATTGTGAGATGAAATTTTATTAGGAAATTATCGAATGAAATGCATCATTGTGAAGAAAATCCAACAAGGAATTAGGAGGGTCTTCTATCCAGTGTTGAAAATCATCAATATCTTTTGCCCTCCTTGCCGGACAATGTAATACTGTTTTTCCTTCTTGCTGAAGGTGCTACAAACTGATATTGTGAAAAAACAAGCACAAGTTCTCTGTATTCTCAACGACTAAGCCTTATGTTCAAACATTCTCCTCATTATATTTAATCCCTTGAATAATGTTTTGAAAGTCTCTCTCTAAAATCACGCGTCAAAGACCCTAATCGATTGCAAATTTTAATCCTTCTCGAGCTGCAATTGCTTCTATCAAATTGATGGAGGATATGTATGGAATTCTCTTTGACATCATTGCTATTAATTGCCCTTTGTGGTCTCGATCTACTATTCCTATGGCATCGCTTTCAATTTCTTCACGAATAGCTCAATCTGTATTAATTTTGATGGTGAATTGTTAAGCATCTCTCCATCTAGTATAATTTTTTTAATCTATGGAAGAAGTATCTTTTTCATTAATTAACGATGACTGATTTGTCTGTGTAATCTTATGTGCAGCTCTTATCAGTGGAGTAGCTTTAGGACTTGCAAACCCTTTTCTGGGTTGTCTTGCTGACCGATATTATTTGTCAAAAGTTAGCACTTTCGGGATCTTTTTTATCTCAGGTATGATTCTAACTTTATCAGTTATATAATTTTGTGATGACGACCTTACTTCCATTCATGATATAGGTTTGGTGCTGCGTAGTGGAGAAATTGGCGCAGCTGCTGAAGCATGGCCTGTAGGAATTTTTGGGCTAGTATGACCTCGAATTTCTTATGTGCCATTATGCATTTTGTAGGTTCATTTTCTTCTTCTCCACGACTGTAGGTTTATTCTCCACATTTTTTTTCTTCTTTCAAGCATTATTATATTACTGTTATTGCTGTTGTTATTATTTCTGGGGGATTTAGGGGAAGGAGGGTTGTGTTTGGATCTACAACTTTTTTCTTGTTACTCTGCTTACAAGATCCTGTTCTCAACAATAAAATGAAGTTATACATCCAGTTTCATGAATTCATTTTCATAGTGGTGGGACATAGTCCAATTAGACTTCATATACCTTTCTTATTCAAGTATAGGAAGAATACTTTAATAGAGGTCCTCACTTATCATAAAAACATATCTTTCTTTTTACCAATGAAATTCTTTGTTGTAAAAAAATCCTTATTTTTTTTTGTTTTTGTTTTTTGAAGAGACCATAGATTGCAACTTGCGAAGGGGCATCTTTCCACATCATATATCTCTTGGCCTTTCATGTCTTACAACCCCAGCTGTCCACTAACTGACAAATATGATTATATATATGATGGTTTCCCGTCAACCTTTCTTAGCAAGGAACTTAGGTGTTAATGTCCTCGTATAAATAACCTTGCATCAACAAGAGGGGTATTGATTCTTACTGCAGCTGGAAACAAGTTGCTCTAGATGAGGCCTACATTGTTTTTTGTTTACAAGTGTTATCTATACTGTTCTTTGGTAGCATAATGTCTGAACATTAGCAATTTATGGGCATCTTATGGGTCTGTGTTTCATTGATGCTGGCATATATGTTAAAACAGTTGCTCTTCTTGTTGATGCAGGGTTCTATTTTATTGTTGACTCCCTTCTTTTCAAGGCTTATTCTGCAACTTCAGCTCCATCCTCAAGAATTCGTGACAGGTATAACAATTGAAAAGATCACCAGATTACTTTCACATCAAAGTTTGCAAGTGACATATTAGCATATAACAGCCTTATTTTGTTAGGTCTTTGTAGTTGAAGGACCGAAAATGCCTCATTTGTTTTAGTTATATTGGTATAATTGTATATTTAAAGAGTTTTGCCATTGACGATTGGTAAGATGATCTCTTTGTGGCTTTGGAGTATTCTTAGTCAAGTTCTGTTTTAGATCCTGCATTGATTGTGATGATGGTTCCTTTCGAACTAGCAATCTTTAAAGATCAACTATCTTTTTCAAATCATCCACATTTTATTTGGATGGAGGTTCTTGACAAGATACTTACAGTATAAGTCTTGATATCAAGGAATTAGGTGATCTCTAAGAGGTGCATGTTTGGTAATGCTAACTCGGGAGGGCTATTTTGGTAGTTGGATTTTTAAAGGGATACCCCATCTGCATCATTATAAGACTTTACCTTCATGTCTAGAAAATGGGAATCCTTTACCTTGATTAGATTATGAGTACTGAAGATTCTGGTTTATGAGGTAAGTAGCAGTAAGAATGATATACCCTTAGTAAAATTTGTAAATGCTGTCACTCCATAAAAACTGAAGGAATGTCGACTCTTTTGTCTGAACTTAATGTTCTTGTTTTCTGGTTGTTGGATTTTTAAAAGATCTGTGTGCCTTTCAACTGAGCATGGGGTGTAAGATTGTGCTAAAGCAGTATTTAAAATTTTCTCTAGTTTATTTGCAAACTGCTTATAGTTTTTCTGGTTCCTATAGGATTAGCTATATTTTGTTGTATGCCAACAACTTTGTCAAGTGGAGTGGCACTGACTCAGGTATGTCAACTGTTTTCTTTTCCCTAATTGCATTTCTACTTGTATCAGGTTTTGAGTTTAACAGAGCTTTTGCATTGCTCAAATACAGCTTGCTGGGGGAAATTCTGCCCTTGCTCTTGCAATGACAGTGATATCCAATCTGTTAGGAATTTTGATTGTAAGTTACAAGAGCAACATCATTAGTATTCTCGTAAAATATAGGTCTGCTTTTATAAATTCATTCAGCACATAACTTTGAAGTAAATTTGATGTAATTCTCAATAAAGATTTTATTGCAGTGCTCTGTCTTGTTAGTTATTATACATAATTTGCTATCTTGTCTATGCAATTGCAGTCTGATTTAGGCACTCAGATTTTAGTAAAATGGAGTTTATTTCTGATCACTGTATAGAAGTTCTACTTTTTGTAGAGGAGGTAGAAAGAAAGTAAAAGGCTTTCTTTAAATGCTTTCTTTGTCCTTAAACCTACTTTCAAGAAGTAGTATAATAATTTTTTAAGGACATAAGTTTAGAATTAATTTTTCTAAATAATTACCACAGAAAGTGATAATGTGCGCATACTGTGTATTGTGTTGTGCATCATATATGTATTACAAGATACAATTGAAATGCAGTACATATTGGTGATATGTATTGTTTTATGTATAAAATGTATTGAATCGTATGTTAGAAAGCTCACTTTCACTGATTCCCTTTCTTTTGGCCTCTTTTGCAACCATTTATCTTTCAAAAAGAGAATTTAACTTAGGTTACTCTTGAAAGTTGTCTTGAATTTAGGTGTCTTTCATTTGCTTGTTATTCTTTTTATTTACTTGTTATCCTTTCTATTTATCTACTTTTTTCTTCTTTAATGAAATTTTATTTATTATTTTTTTTTTGCCCCCTCAAACTCTGGTTTCTCAAATATATTTTTAACTTTGTAGTTACTCCTTGAAACTGTGCTGGTGTGTTCCAGAATATTTATCATTTTTAAGGTTTCCCTTTCTTCTACCCAAAGTTCGTTGCTGAGGTGTTGGTTGTCAAGCAGAACTGGAGTTCTGCTGGGTGGGTAGATTATGCGTACTATGCTTTTCTTGTGCAGACTATTTTAGTGAATCTTAATTCGTTAGTTGTTGATATTCTTTTTATTTCATAATGAAGAAAGATTATTATTGCAACTAAGTAAATGAATCTAGTCTTACAATAGAATTGATTTCTATGAAAATTGGACTGGAAGAAATCATATCCATTATGTTATGGAAGAATGGTTTTCTAATCATTACTTATTGTGTGCTCTTATTATAGGCATGCTTATTCTTTATGTTTTCTGATCTGTATATCTGTATTTGTAAAAGTTAGATGTTGATCAAATGCAGTTTATTCTGATTCTTCACAATGAAGTTGAATTACCCAGCATAATCATCTTGGTCTGATCCCTGTGGCTTAATGTTTTATTATGCTCTCTCTCTCTCTCTCTCTCTCTCTCTCTCGTAATTTTAAAAGCCTCAGTTTCTTTTCTATGTATTAAGTATATGCCCAAGTTTGACTTGCTAATGTCGGTTTAATTATTTTAATTTTTAGGTTCCATTTTCTATCTCAAAGTTCATAGCCGATGGAGTTGGTGTATCTATCCCGACCAAGCAGCTGTTTCAAAGTCTTGTACTCACACTTTTAGTCCCACTAATCTTGGGAAAGGTAATATCTCCATTGGCCCTATGGAACTAATGTATGTAATCCTAATCACTAAAAAGAATAATTCCTATTATGTCAATGTTTCCTGCAGAAGTGTGTGTGTGTGTCTTGGTATGGAAGGGTCTTAACATGTCTTGAGAGTGGAAGGGCATATGTGCATCCTATAGCAGCGATAAATATTAGCACATATATTTAAACAACATTCATCATAAATAACCTCAAACAAGAAAGATAACTGGAAGAATCAACACATCTATTTACTAAGAAGTCATTTCATGTGACTGAATTTGGGTTGCCAATGAAAATTTGTTCTGGAATCTTTTCAGCTGCTAGTAGAAGTCACAATGTGAGAGTAGGGCGTCTCATAATTTACCAAACACTTGGTAAGTATACCAAGACAAATCAATAAATGAGCTGTGTATAAAATATCAGTCTTAAACACCTTGAGAACTCCTACTTGCTTAGGATTCTATTTAACTATGCTAACTGTCAATAAAGAAGGTTGGTCTCCTCATCTTTACTCGTATGCATGTGGCATAAAAAATATTCATACCCATCATCATTGTAACTCAAAATGGTTATCATTGCAGCAATCATATTATCTGGCGTTGGCTGCATTAAAATTCAGTGTCATTGTTCCTTCTCTTGTTAATGATTATTGAGAATACATTTTTTCCTATTTAACTTAATTATTACAAAATGCTTTCCACATGAGCTCCAAGTACTGCATTTGGTACCTCTATTCTTCAATGTAGATCTAGATCACCCTAAATTAACGAGTTTGTTTCCATACATTGTTATCCAATTTTTAAGGTTTCTTTAAATTTCAAAAAAGCACATCTTGGCTATTTTATGTTTTTGGAGGGTTGATTTGAAATCTTAGACTGTCCATATAATCTTTAATTTGAAATGTAAATTTTACTAATTATGAGTGCTTTAAAAAATATTTATATGCCACTAGTTTTAATAAAGAATGTAAATGCAGTAGTTCTGATCATATTTCTTTCCTCTGTATTTGTCTCAATATACGGCACGCTCTCCTTACTAATGCAAGCCTTAACATTAGCTGCATAGAAGTAGTGTTGATACATTCTCCAATATGATTTCTTGCATTTAAAACTGGTCCTCTAAGTTATAGTATGATCACATCATTCTATTACATTCTTTGTGTGATGTTTTTATAGTTCCCAGGAGTAATTCATGCCTTTTGTTCTACAGGTCTTTCGAGAATCCTTCGAAGGTGAGTGTCTCACTGTCTTCATATTGTTTTAAAAGTCCATTGGTCACTTTTGCCTTAGGGTTTCGATACATCAACCCCAGTAAGTACAGAATGTAAAAGTAGTTTTCTGAAGACTAGTGCTGAGGTGTCTATTTGATAAAAATTAAGAATGACACGCTAAATCTTTTGCATTACAGTTGAGTCATGTAAAACAATAACATGAGTGTTTGGAATGTAATTGCTTAGTGACAAGGATATGTTTTTAGGATGGGAATAATAAATTTAAGTGGTGTTAATAAAATGTCAACTTTCTAAATGATACCCTTTGAATTCGTACGAGTACAGTCTCTGTTGTTAGAACTGATTATACCTCCATTGCAGGCTTGGCGGACGTTGTTGATAAAAACCGTAAGCTTTTGTCGATGATTAGTGCGATCTTCCTCAGTTTAGTGAGTCCTAAATCTTGGTTTTGTATTTATACAATTTCATAACTACAGATATTCATATTTGCTGCATTCACCATGATAATATGTTAGCTTGTTCATGTATAAAGTACTACATAGACAAATTGTGAAGGGCCTTTGTTTGGCTATCTGTGCTTCTGTGCAGTGTTCAGGTTTATAGGTTCCTGCCAAATGTCTTTGGTATATCAGAGTATTACTTATGGTTTTTACAGAATCTCTTATTGTATATAATTTAATTATTGTCTGGAAACTTAATCTCTTAATTATATAATTTAATTATTGCCTTGAAATGTAATCTGCAATACTTGTTTAATTCACTGCAGAGAAGCTCTTGTCCAAATTAAAAGTGGTTTCCATCTCAATAGCCATTGTCCTTGCTGGTTGACATTTTTAATTATTAAATTTCATACCTAGACTGTCTAGGAGAGGGCTGGCCAGTAGAGCAAAACACTGGCTTGTAATTTTGACTTGAAATACATCAACATCAGACAAGATTTAGACTTGCTTACTAAGGATTTACAGTTTGGATTACACTAGGTTTTAACCTAGACTGGAGCTGAATTTTTGTTCAAAAAATGAAAAGAAAACGATATGACCTATTATTTTCCTTTTGGGATATGTGTAGCACCATTAAGTGATATGTGGCAAATTTGTGCACCCACTTTTGGGGCAAGATTGTTATAATAGATCATTGAGCAGCAGCAACACACAACCATGGTCAAGAAGATTTCCAAAGGATCTCATAGTTTTCACGAATGCAGGAATAAAGCGTCAAATATAAAAGACTTTACCAGTGTAGCTCTTAAGGTACTTTTGTGTCAACATAGGTGGCATATCTTGTATTGCCTTGACTGTGGAGAGTTGACGTCAATATCATTGCTGCGAACCACAAATCTCAAGGACTTTATAGCACGAATACCAAAAGCACACTTAAATGGATTCGTGTGGAGCTAGTAGCATTGACATTGCTCAAAGACGCGCTTGAAATCCGAAGCCTCCGACTTCTCCACAATGTTGTCTTCATAATTTTCAATGGTCCAATATAGCATGTTAATGAATATGGTTGTCATAGCCTACTAGTAGATTGACCCTGCATTCTTCAAGCCAAGAGGCGCAATGACATAATAAACCAACAGGGGTCCTTGAATGTAGTCTTTTCAGCATCCTCATGTGATATTGATTTAGTTGTAACTATCAAACCCATTCATGGTAGAGAACATCTTGTACCCATCGATTGTACATATTAACGTCAACATTTGGGATTAGAAAATTTGTCTTTAAGACAAGCTTTGTTAGGATTCCTGGAGTTGACAAAATGACCCTATTTGGTCATTCTTCTTCATTGACATGATGTTGGGTAACGATGTCAGATGTTGAATGGGCTTAATGAAGCCCGTGTCCAAAAGCTTCTAGATTTCTGCATTGAGGCTCCAGCTAAGGGCACAACACCCAAAGAGGCTGCTTGACCGATTAGAGCATGGGGACACATCGGGACTATGCAAGGGTCAAAGCCTGGAAACTTTGAATACTTTTAATTAAACACACTCACACTCCTTGAATAGATTTGTTGTAGCTGTATTTGTTCAGGTGAGGAGGCTAATGCAAAGCATGCTGGTAAGAAAGGGGAGAATTGGGTTTAACTGGAATATTCTTTCTGTGGGGATGATTATTATCCATATGGGGGGTTATGTTTAGGTTTTATTAGTATGAATGATCATCATGTCTCTTTTTATATTGCATAAAATGTCGTTGGGAATTTCACAGTTTTCCTGATTTTCTTAAAAATTGCGAAGTAGAACACTTAAATTAGAACTTAATAGAATTTTTTTGTGTAAAAATTTTCTTTCCTGAGGGTGCAAATCTCTTGCAAAACTCAAGTTTCAACATTGGTTAGAAAATGCGTTTGATCTTTGGAAGTTTGGAAATGGTCTTTGAAGCAAAACTAACTGTTCCTTGTCTTTTATCATGGGGCCCTTTTGCGTACTTTGGTTCTGAAATTCTTTTTTTTTTTTTAAACCTTCAATGGTTATTCAGGTTCCATGGATACAAGTGAGCAGATCAAGGTCACTGCTGTTGATGGTTAAGCCTGCAACCTTTCTCATAGCTATTGGGATGGGAACGTACGCTCTTCACACCTCATACTGTTTTAACATCTTTTCTCCGATCTTTTGTTATCATTCTGATATTTTGACCTGAAGCTTTGCACTGGACCAGTATGCCCATCAAGGCTTCCATCTAGATTGTTCAAATGTATAGGCACCGGTATATGGGGTTTTAAATTTCATCAGAATTTCAACATTCATTTCGATTTTGAACCATTTCAAATGTTCATCAAATCTTCACCTTTTCATTCACTAAATTCGAACAGTTTGAAAGAAGAAAATCCAAATATTGTGAATTCCTATGAGATTAATTAGTTTTAGAAGTGATGTCGGACCTGAAATTTATGTGGTCCTCCTTTTGAGATGCTAAAGGTCCATTATCTTGTATATGCCTCCTTATAACCTTGAGATTAGTTTAGACTTGTTTAGTACTAATGGTGTCAACTAGGAATGGTCCCTCTTCTTGTACCCTTGAATCCACTAGTACTGGCAGAGGACCAAGAAACCACCTAACCCCATAAATCTGTAACAGTCACAATGGAATTGTTGAAACTGACTTGAACATAGATAACTCCCTTTGGTATTATATGGGCACTCTCACATGAACCAATACTTCCGTTCTTACATGAAGGAATTCTTGGTATAGGGGCCATATAACCAATGTAGGTTGAAGGCATGGATTTTTTTCTTTTTTGATTAGTAGGTTGAAGGCATGGAATTTTTTCTAAAATATTCAGATCATCAACTCCCCAACTTTTGGGTACTAGTAACTTTTGGGGCTTTAGTGGATCAACATCCAACCATTACCTAGCGCCCACACCCACACACACAAAAGAAGAAGAAAAAGAAGACAAAACTGACAAAAGGACTATCTTCTCATATTGCAGACTCCTGCATCTCATCCTATTAGCTTTTAATGCTCTTGCAATAGAGAGCCTTTCGGCTGTCTCTGGTGGTAGCAAATCAGTTTTTGCCAAGAAACAAAATGCCAGTGCTCTTCTGCTTGTTGCAAGCCAGGTAACATATGGTTGTTTCTTTGAGATTTAAATTCCTCTAGCAGTATTAGGCACCACTTTTAACATACATGGGATCTTGTTTGGGAGATTTAAATCGAAAATCAGCCCAATGTTAGGTTATATTTTCACAATATAGTACTTTATCGGCCTCTAAGGAAGAAGTGACTAACTTTTAGGAAATAGTTTTGATACGATCATCCAGTTGAAGGGCTATTAGGTTTTAAAATGATTGTTGTGTCCTAATATCTTAGCATGCTGTTGTAGAAAACTCTGCCCGTAATGGTAGCAGTTGTGGAGCAGCTTGGAGGTGCATTTGGTGAATCTGGTTTGCTGGTTCTTCCTTGTGTTGCAGCACATTTGAACCAGGTTATTTATATTTCTGCTCATTAATTTTTTTTAATGGTCAGATTATTTCAGCTCGTCTTCTTCTTATTTTATTCTTTCACTTTGGCTAACAAATACAATTTTTATAGATCATTATGGACTCCTTCCTTGTTAATTTCTGGCTTCGAAATAATCACTCCAGCAATGCCAAATCAGCGTGAGTTACGGCAAAGCAGGCCATGATTGCTGATGGACAACAATGCTTGTTGATGTTTAATGTGATCGATTTACTTTGCATCCCAATTTGTGTGCACTGTCATAGGTGCAAGTAGCAAGTGATTCAATGGATTGCATCTGCTTCCAGATGGTACAGATTGATTACAGTTGTGAACTGGGATCTCTGCCTCTCCTTTTATTTACTTGGGTGTCCCATTTATTCCCCCCATAAATGTAACCTTACACCATTGTTTTACCTCAAATAGCTAAAACTCTCATTTGTATATCTAAGAGAAAATTTCAGGCTTCAACAAGGCATGTTATTGGGACATCTTCATTGTTCCATGTTACTCCTTTCTTTTTCGTTTTTGGGTGTTAATGGGGGCCAAGCCTAATCTACAGGCTCCTCAAGGAGGAGCGCCGCACTATTTACATCATTATGGAGCAATTCAGTTAACCCTTCAGGAGGATATTGGACAGAATTTGGCCAAAAGGAGCTGTATGACCTTTCATTAGCAAGCCCATCAATTGCCCTTTCGAAGCATATGCTGCACTTGCACTGGTGGCCAGTTTCGGTCGTTGATGAGAAATTGATAATCTTGGATCAAGCACATGCTCGAGTGTTAACTGAGGCTCTGATTGAATTGCCTTTTGCAGGCTGCTGCATTATCGAGTCCAAGAAATTGGTGTCTAAATCCTTCAACCTGTGCAAAAATCAACCATACTGTGCATCTTTCTACATGACTCCAGCTCATACTCTTTCTGGGATTCTTTAGAATGTTGCCCATCGATCAGAACTGATTTTAATCCAGCTCTCAGAATGGAATCTCAGAAAGTGATGCTAGCTCTGAGGAGGCTTGAGGTCTAGTAAAGGAGTAGCAAATTTGCTATAGCTTGGTCGTGCTGGTACGTAGAACAGCTTGAATTCTAGGAAAAGTTGGAGCTCATGAAAGGCTCTGTCATGCTGGTACCACGCACTAATTCGCTTGAATTATAGAGAAGCTGGGGCTCAGGAGGGGTTTTTTCACGCTGGTACCACAAGCAAATAATTTGCTTGAATTATAAGGAGAAATTGGGGCTCAGGAAGGGCTACTTCATGCTGGTACCATATTAATTTACTTGAATTATAGGGATGAGGTGGGGCTACCAATATGCTTGAATTATAGGGAAAAGTATGGTTCCACGAGAGCTGAGGATCTAGGGGTGTGAGTGGCTTGGGGCTAGATTGGCTTCAAGCCAATTTCAAGAGATTGGGAGTAAAAATTAGCTTAGGCTACCACCAGCCCTGCAGTCATTGCGGTATCCCTCCCGTCCTCATATAGGGTATGATACAGGGTTAATATAAAAAATAAAAATAAAAATAAAATTTGAACTTATGATTCTAGTAATACAATTGCCATAACACATAATTATAGGATGTACTAGAAAGATTTGTGGGACTCACTGCATAATGAGTTCACATCTTTCACTATGAGGAATTAGTGACTAGATTTTATCTTCTCCAAAGCCATCCATGCATGCAAAACATGAAAACACTTTAATTATTATTATTTTTTGTATGGGTGAGGGCAATAACATTTCTAGCTTTATAACAGACTCTCTCTAACCAATGAGAGTTGGTCTGATGGCAAAGTCATTTCGGGTTCGAAATCAGCCAAATTTTTTTGATCAACCACCGATCAAAACCATTAGTTTAGAATGGCAAAGACATTTCAGGTTGGAAACCAACTAAATTTTCTTGATCAGCCACCAGTCAGAGCTATTAGTCCAGACTTTATATAACCTTATGGAGCCCTGAAAACTTGGACACCTCTTGCCCGGGAAAAAAACAAAAAAAACTCTAGAAATGGGAGCATGATGATGGTGAATCCGGATCTTTGCTAGATGCTAAGGTTGAAAATTAGGAGTAATTACTTATCAAAAAAAGAAAAAGAAAGTTGAGAGTAACTGCACCTTCTTGAACCAATAGAAAACAAAATTTTGGGAGTAAATCTGAGAAAACGGGAGGGTAACGAAAACTAGTGGAAGTGAGCCGTAACCAAAACAGCAAGCCTGCCACGTGAATCTTTGACCAGAACAATGCCGTTGCCGTATGCTTATCCTTGTCTTATGGGGACAATTCTGAATCTCATTGTTATGAACCAAATCTTGGGACAAAAGAAATCTCTCTCTCTCTCTGCTTGTATAAGCTCTGTAGCAATTTTTTTTTCCCTCGGAGTTTACCAATCTTCAATTAAGTTTTGCAAGTTTTGGTGCAGTAGTACTTTCTCAAGTGGGTTCCTTCGGATGTTTTGACCCCAACATATATATAGCTGAAGATTGTACTGTCAGAGATGAGTGGGGACAGCAAGAAGATATCAGCTGCTTCAGCAAGGTCTCATACCAGAAAATCCAAACAGAAATGTTCCACTCAACCTCTTTCAGGTTCTCTCTCTCTCGCACAAACAGAGTCAAACTTAGAGTGGTCTCCAAAGTCCAATGCCTTCACGTGGTCTGATGTGCTAAAGTTAAAATTTGGCACCTCAAATGACACCAGTGTCAAAATTTTAAGCCCTATATGCATTAATGCTACATTCTGACATTTCCCATCTTAAAAAAGAGTATAATATGACATAAATGGCAAATGACATTTGATGTGTCAAATTTCGTAGCAATGCGCCAAAATTTGGCACCTTAAATAAGTCGAATGACACTCTATTTCATCAAGCTATTTGGGCCAAATTTTGCCACTGGCACCTCATATAGCATTCCATTGGAGATGCTCTTAGATTTTATTTATTTATTTTGGTTTTTGTGTCCAATTCTGAGGCTGATCGATGTTTGTCTGAGCTTGCACTATAAATTGTAAAAATGGAAATCCAGTTTGATACACTGTAAATTCTTTAATCTTGTAGTGTTTCCCTGATAAGTTCGGACTAAAATTGCAGGCACTTCACACTTCATTTTGATGCAAGTCTGATAAAACAATTAAAAATGAAATTTTGCCTTCCCATGGAATTGGGATCATTACATTTATGTTTTACTTAGCATTGTCAGTGTCCATTTTTATGCATCGTATCATTGGAATGAGGCTGTTCTGTATTATGTATTAGGATCTTCATACAAACAAACAATTCAACATGTGATTGTGTTGTTGAGGTTCTTTTCTCTCTCCTTTCATTTTATTTTTTGTAATGACTCTCGTGTAGTGACTTTCTAAATGATGAATTTGTGCCTTAAAATGCATTGGCGTATGGGGAACATATTGAATGGATTCATTTCCATGGGATGTCCAAATGCGCCCTTATTAATTCACTTTTCAATTTATTTTGTGTTCAAAAGAAGTTTTATTACAATGTTTCCAAGCTATGTTCTCCTTTAATTGTTGTAAGACTAAATTTGTAACTTTTTCAGGAATGTTTAAGAAAATTGCAGTGGTCTTGTGGATTGGGATTGTGGCATGGGCATACCAGGCCAGTAAACCTCCTCCTCCGAAAATTTGTGGAAGCCCAGGTGGACCAGCCATAACAGCACCTAGAATAAAGCTCGGGGATGGAAGGCATTTGGCCTACAAGGAGCATGGTGTCCCAAACAAAGTTGCCAAATACAAGATTATCTTTATGCATAGCTTTAGCAGCAGCAGACATGATTTGTTTCTCCTCTCTCCAGTAATTGATTGAAATTTTCTTTATTTAGTGTTTATTTTTCTCAAGGATAATTGGTTGACTTCATGGTGGTTGATTCTTTAGGAAATCTTTGAAGAAGTAGGAATGTACTTGGTGTCTTTTGACAGACCAGGTTACGGAGAAAGTGATCCAAATCCAAAGAGAACGGTGAAGAGTTTGGCTTTGGATGTAGAAGAGCTTGCTGATCAGTTGAAACTTGGTTCCAAGTTCTATGTAATTGGGTTTTCCATGGGTGGCCAGGCTGTGTGGGGTTGCCTCAAGTACATCCCTAATCGGTAAGATGTGGCCAAGTTTACGCTCAAGTTAACCCTCATGACAAATTCGGTATTTCAAAATTCAGGAAAATTTTTAAGAGAGAAATGGCAATGCATGTTACTATGTTAGAAAAAAGAGAAAATGGTACACAAAAATTATTTTGTCATTGTATAATTAGGGATTATTTTCAACATTGAGGATAGTTTGAACTTTGAACAGATTGTGAACTATTGAGTGAAATGAGGAAAACTGTTCTCAATCCAAAATTTGGTATGATTCAGGATTTTTGTTGTCGATATTGAAATTTGGGAATTTTATGTTCTAAAGTTTTTAGTTTCCGAATGACGCGCTTTTATTCATTTTTGTCTTAATATTTATCCCCAATATGTCACAGGATGAGGCCGGTGCATTTCTTAATTTTTCTCTTAGTATTTATCTCTAAGAAATCTTTGTCAAGTTGGATATTTGGGATGCTGACAGGCTAGCGGGAGCAGGGTTAGTTGCTCCGGTTATCAACTACTGGTGGCCTGGCTTTCCTGCCAATTTATCCGAAGAAGTTTACCACCAGCAACTCCCACAGGACAAATGGGCACTTCGGATTGCTCACTATGTCCCATGGCTCACCTACTGGTGGAACACTCAAAAGTGGTTTCATGGTTCTAGTGTTATAGCCCTTAACGCTGATAATCTCTCTCCCAAAGATAAAGAAGTAATTCACAAGCTGGCAGCGAGACAAGATAACAAGGTACTTATTTTCCTGTGTTGCATTAAGGAGGGGGGAAAAAGAAGAAGGATAATAGGCCATGTTTGTTTGTGTGTGCACGTGCACTTATGAACAATGATAAACTATTGACCAAACACCTGCAAGAGCAAGAGATTATGAATAAGAATCAATCTCTCTCTCTCTCTCTGGGCAATTGAATTAGAATCTCACTATATTGATTGTTTTCATCATATATTAAATATTCGATTTATAGCTTTAATCCTAAGATTTTAGTGTGCCAATTAATGGGGCATAAGCTTTTGACTATACGTGTAGTAGAAGTAGTAACTGTAGTTCTGCTAAAACATACACCACCTGTCCAATTATATTGTTTATATTGTTTTCTGAAATTTAAAATGTGTTCCATTGAAGAATTTATTCTTTAATTCTTTTACCCAATGAGCTTCTTAAACTTGAAAGTTAGATCCCCATACTTACGATTTTCTGGGAGAGAGAGAGAGAGAGCTTACTCTGAAATCTTTTGTCTTGCCAAGTTTCAGAACTCAATAATTTCTAGAGCTCCATACCGAGTGATTCTGTTATGCAGGATCAAGCGTCCTCAATATGGAGTTTAGAAATGTCTTGGTTAACGAGTGCTTATAATAAAATAATCAAATGACATACCATTTATGAATTTCTTATGAATATTTAAGAATTTTTCGCTTCTTGTTTTTCCTTCAGGCAGTGCCATTGCAGCAAGGAGAATATGAGTCTATCCATCGTGACATGGTGGTTGGATTTGGGAGTTGGGAATTTGATCCTATGGATCTTGTGAACCCTTTCCCTAACAGTGAAGGCTCTGTTTACCTATGGCATGGTGATGATGATAGGATTGTACCTGTTACACTGCAACGCTATATTGCTGGAAGACTTCCATGGATTCACTACAATGAAATACCAGGTGCAGGACACTTGTTTCCATACGCTGATGGAATGAGTGAAACTATCATTAAGTCGCTGCTATTGGGGGCGAAGTAGCCTACTTAGCCTACTCTTGAAGTAAGTGGCATGGTAGTTTTCTGTTTTCTTCTCCATTTATTTTGCTGTCTTTTTTGTTTTATCTGCGTCTCTCCTGTTTCTTGGGATTTTAGTCATCTTGAAGATAATTTCTATTGTTGTTTATGAAATTCTATGACACCCATGAAAATCTTTGCCTTGGTCTTGTATTAGAACAGGGTCCAAGCACCAATACGAGTCAGATTTGTTATCTGCTTTCTTAATGTTAAAATTGAGGAAAGGAATGTGATTTATAACAATGTGTTTTGAGTTCATATTGAAGTCAGTTCTCGGCTTTCTTAATGTTGAAATTCTAGATTAATAGATTCAACCTGCTTGATCGAAAGAGTAAAAGAGAAATGAAGCTAGTAATGCGAACAATGCCATTCAAAAGTGTAGACTATGATGAAGGAAAGCTGTGAAGGTGCGAAAAATCTCAATTGACAAAACATTTTATGAGAAAGCGTTTTGTTTCCCAAAAATTAGGAGAAGGGAAACAGATTTGGAGATGCCCCCAGGATAGTGGAGAAACAGATATGCATCCAAGTGAGAAAAGCTTACTTTGCAATACTGGAAAAGTATGTTGAAAGTTGTAGCACAAACCAGGATTCACATCTTTTGCCAGACCGCGAATGACTTCTTCACTTGGTTGCTAATCAGAAAGGAAAAAGAAAAAAAAATGTACATGCCATGAATTAGTTTACTTTCATTTCACTTTATGTTTTAAAAGGGTTTGAATAGAAGTTTCTTTAGGGGTGATAGATGAAGAAACTAGGTTTTCCTCCATAGATAACACAGGATTATTGATACAATCAGAAAATTGTGAGATTTTTTTACCAAGTTTTATATTGCAAGAATTTCTGTCACATTTTTAGAAGAAATCATTGTGGTCCCCAGCCATTTATATGTTGCAGCTATGATACAATTTGCATGAAGAATTTAAAATTATTTTCTCTGCATGAGAGAGAGTGAGAGAGAGTGAGAGAGAGAGAGAGAGAGAGAGAGGATTGAAACCCAATTCACTGGAATCTCAATTTCAAATAAAATTAATCCATTTCTCGTCTATCTGTGCATGTATGGGTGCAATCGGCACTAGCAGTGTTGTTAATATTGGGTGTGTAAGTATACATGTATGGACTAAGCAAAACAAGGATCAAC
>JAESVK010001050.1:65229-102185 GCA_017140935.1 Hamamelis virginiana
ATATATATATATAACAACTAAAAATATCGGGAGTTGAAATTAAAATTTTCACTTCACGAGATGTGGTTTTCAGCCAACTAAGCCAACAGGGGATGGAAATTGATGTTAACACATTGAAAAAAAGTTAAAATTACAACTTTAATGATGATAACGACGATGATCAAAGAACCAGAGCTAAATAATTGATGCTGCCCAAAATTCAAGATTGAAAAAAATCAGAAAACAAGACTTGCCTATGGGATCGATGTATCATTCATGTAGAATATGGAAGCACATGTATCCTACGGCTACAACTGCGCCATGATGATCTTCTTGCATCCTGTCATGCCCTAAACATTCTGATCACCATCTAATTAAGGCAATAGTTCCCATGAATGTCTCTGGCAATCTACATTACATGGACACTTCACTATGCCTTAAGCCCCCATGTTGAACTCAACATGACATTGGAATGGACAGGGCTTATATTATAAGGTGCACCTTATGCAATTCTGCATAAGGTGATCTCTCTATGGGACTAAATATATATCATATTTTGAAAAATTGACCGTTGAATAGATGAACTGTTTATCAATTTCATGTTCGTAAAAAATCACAGTAATCCAAAATTCAGTTTTTGAAAAATTTCACTGTGAAAAATTGACTTTTTTATTCTTTAAAATGTTACCAGTTTTTTCAGAAACTGATTGTTCACTGTGATTTTTGGCGAACATGAAATTGATAAGTAATTCATTTAATATAACAATCAGTTTTTCAAAATATATAGTTCAAATATGATCTACATTTGACCCTACAGAGATCATCTCGCATAAAATTGCATAAAGTGCACCTTATAATAGAAGCCATGTTGGTATCCATTATTAACGAAAAATGACGATGACTTGATTTTCAATATTTCTATTTGATTTTCCACTATTATTTGTGAGTACTCTATGTTATCTTCTCCCCTGCAAATATACCATCCATCCATGCAAAACACTTAAATTTTCTTGGTGCGTGTGTGTTTTTTTTTTCTCCCTTTCTCGGGTCGGGCCGGGTGTTGGGGGTCTTGTACTTCCCAAGCCAATCCTGGAAAGTAGTGGAAAACATGAGATCAAATCCTCTGAAGTCAAACTTTGACGATCCATAAATGCTGGGGGTTTCTTGAAGGCTGCTTTCCAACAGCATTCATCAGTTCATAGCAGATTTCATGGAGATAACAAAACTGTCTTTGTTGGCCATCTCTCGGAAGGAAGGGGTCCATTTTTTGTAGTGGTTATTCAATCAATCTCCATCTTACCTAAGCCTACCAAAAAGCATTGACAAATATAAATGAATGTAGAAATGATGCTGCCCGTATTTACTTATTTTAGCTAAATTGAGCATCAATTTAATAGATAATTATGAGATACATATTTTAAAAAACTAATCATTGGATTATATATTATATTTATACATACCATGCATGCCAAAAAAAACCAATGATTTCACTATCGGTTTTTCATAAATTGCATTGAAAAAAACTGTGAGAGTTCTTCGACCGTCGTCAAAGTCTTTCACGATCTATATTCAAGATATTGATATTAGATTACCGTGATTTTTGGTATGCATTATATTCATAATAAGAATATCTAATCAAACAGTCACTTCTTTGAAATATATATTCCACAATCATATGTCAACTTCATGTTTACATAATTTATATAAGCATCTGCTTGTAGGATTAGGTGTATGTATAAATATATAAAAAATGAATATAGGCAAGAAAATGCCAAATATGTAATCTTTTTCATAATGTCATCCCATGCACTTACTAGAGACACATGTTAAGTTAATTGAACCACCAATATGTTTGCAGGGATTAAATGGTAAACATTAATATCTTCATAAAGGTCGACCCCAAAATTAAAGGGTAGGTAAATGGAGTTTTCATAATGCTACCCATCCTCAACTTTCCCACCTACCATATTTGTTACAATAAATAATATACAAGTAGATGTGGCATACAACATTTTTAATGTGGAAGAGATATTTAAATTGATGAGTTTAAAGTTTGTTTTCATTTTAGACGGTTGTGAAATTCTTGTATACTCACAATTCCACATTTCTTGTAAGCATATGAGATTTCTTTTATAACTATAGGAAATTTTTTTTCCCTTTTTTTTTTTTTGTAATAAAAAGTTTAGGTGAGGGGAGGCTACCCCAATTTAGGGCGAGGACAAGCCACAGCCCTCAGCGAGAACTTACATTGGACTTATAGATTGCACACCAAGAGGGACTGCTGGCAACGGGAATCGAACTCAAGTTTTACAAGCGAAGTAATCGATCTTTACTAACTCAACCACTGTCGTTAGCGAAATTTTTTTCCTTTCACTTTTTACTAGGGTGCAAGATTGTTAGTCAATTAATTATATATCTCATTAATTTTAAATTTTAATTATAAAATGTATATTATATATATACATATTTAAATAAACAATCTTCATCCTGTAAGCATATAAACATGAAAGTAATAAATAATTATGGTATGAAGTTATGTTTAGCTTAGTTTCTTGTGAATGTTACACATGCCAAAAATCATGATCATCCAATGTAAATATTTCCAAATATAGACTTTGATTTTATCAGTGACTTTTCTAAAAGATCAATCAATAAATTGCTATAATTTTTTATATAAATAATATGCATAAATACAATGTAATTTAAAAATTAATTTTTTAAAATATATATCCCATAATTATTTAGTGGATAACGAAAGTACATGTGGGGAGAATCATTTTCATTAAACAAAAGATTAAAATTGCATTTGATTTTTTATTTTTATTTTTATATTTTTGACATCCTATTGCGGTAAATGGGAGCATGATGATGGTGAATCCGGATCTTGTAAGGTGGAAATATTTTAGAGTAAATCTTGACCAGAACAACGCCGTTGCCGCATCATTGTCTTACGGGTGACATTCCTGAATCTATCATTGTTATGAACCAAATCTTTGGAGAAAGATATAGCTCTCTCTCTCTCTCTCTCTCTCTGACTACCTGCCTTCGATTGTACAATCTTTGAAATTACCATTTTTATTTTTATTTTTCGTTGGGGGGTTCACCAAATCTTCAATTAAGTTTTCTGAAGTGGGTTTCCTTCGGATGTTTTGATAATTCCACCCCCAACCCCCCACACATATATAGCTGAAGATTGAAAGAGATGAGTGGGGTCAGCAAGAAGATATCAGCTGCTTCAGCAAGGTCTCATACCAGAAAATCCAAACAGAGAAGTTCCTCTCAACTTCGTTCAGGTTCTCTCTCTCTCCCTCTCTCCCACAAACACATAGCCAAATTTAGATTTCATTTTTCTTTTTTGTTCTTTTTTTTTTTTTTTTTTTAATACCAGTTTCTGTGTCCAATTCTGGGGCTAATCGTTGTTTGTCTGAGCTTGCACAATAAATTGTCATCATGGATATCCTGTTTGATATACTGTAAATTCTTGTCATTTTGCAGTGTTTCCCTGATAAGTATGGACTGAAATTATGGGCAGCAATTACTTATTTCACACTTCGTTTTGATGCAAGTCTGATAAAGCAAATAAACATGAGATTTTGGGCTTCCCATGGAATTGGGATCCTGCATATGTGTTTTACATAGCATTCTCAATGTTCATTTTTATGAATTGGATAATTGGAATGAGGCAGTTCTGTATTATGTATTAGGATCTTCATAAAACGAGTCAAACATGTGATTGTGTTTTATCTTTCTTGTTGAGGCTCTTTTCAACATGAATTTTGCCTTAAAAATGCTATGGCCTATAGGGAACATATTTAATGGATTCATTTCCGTGGTATGTCCAAATGCACTCTTCTTAAATTGGTTTTCAACTTATTTTGTGTTCAAAGATAGCTAAATTCAACCATATAGTTTCTTTATTTTTTTAGATGATAACCCCTGTAGTATCTTGGATTTATTAACCCTTGTTTATCACTTTACTTCTCTTATTGTAAATCCATATTCCCATTGATAGCAGCTTGTTTAAAGACATTTAAGTAAGAATTAATACCCACATTTTAATCATTTATGGGTCTAATTATCTGTACCCTAAAAAAGAAATTTTATTACAATGTTTCCAAGCTTTGGTGTCAAGTTACCCAAAATTCTTCTCTAATTTTTGTAACATTTTTTAAGACGGAAATCGAAACTTTTTCAGGTATGTTTAAGAAAATTGCAGTGGTCTTGTGGATTGGGATTCTAGCATGGGCATACCAGGCCACACAACCTCCGCCTCCCAAAATTTGTGGGACCCCAGGTGGACCGCCTATAACAGCACCTAGAATAAAGCTCAGGGATGGAAGGCATTTGGCCTACAAGGAGCATGGTGTCCCAAAAGAAATTGCCAAATATAAGATTATCTTTGTGCATGGCTTCAGCAGCTGTAGACATGATGCGATTTCTCTCTCTCCAGTACTTGATTGAAAATTTCTATATTTTGATTGAATTTCCTTATTTTGTTGCGTTCTCGGTGTTTATTTTCCTGAAGGATAATTGGTTGACTTTCATGGTGATTGATTCTTCAGGAAATCGTTGAAGAACTGGGAATGTACTTGGTGTCTTTTGACAGACCAGGTTATGGAGAAAGTGATCCAGATCCAAAGCGAACGGTAAAGAGTTTGGCTTTGGATGTAGAAGAGCTTGCTGATCAGTTGGAATTTGGTTCGAAGTTCTATGTAATTGGGTTTTCTATGGGAGGCCAGGCAGTGTGGGGTTGCCTCAAGTACATCCCTAATCGGTAAGATGTGGCCAAGTTTATGCTCTAGTTAACCCTCATGATAAATCCGGCATTTCAAAATTCTGGAGTTATTCAGGATAATTTCAATAAGATGGAAAATTTTCAAGAGAGAAATTGGGTGGGAGAAATAGCAATGCATATTAGAAAAAAGAGAAAATGGTACATGCAAATTATGTTATCACTATATAATTGAGGATTTTGCATGTAATTAGGACATTATTTTCAAGTTTCAACATTGAGGATAGTTTGAACTGATTGTGAACTATTAAGTGAAATGAGATAAAATTGTCTCAATCCAAAATTTGGTCTGATTCGGAATTTCTTTTGTTAAAAAAAATATTTGAAATTTGAGAATTTTATGTTTTAAAGTTTTTAGTTTCTGAATGACGTGCTTTTATTCATTTTTATCTTGATATTTATATCCAATATGTCTGAGGATGAGGTGCTTTTCTTCATTTTTCTCTTAATATTAATCTCTGAGATATCTTTGTCAAGTTGGATATTTGGGATGCTGACAGGCTAGCGGGAGCAGGATTAGTTGCTCCAGTTATCAACTACTGGTGGCCTGGCTTTCCTGCCAATTTATCTGAAGAAGTCTACCGCTACCAACACCCACAGGACCAATGGGCGCTTCGAATTTCTCACTATGTCCCATGGCTCACCTACTGGTGGAACACTCAAAAGTGGTTTCCTGGTTCTAGTGTAATAGCCCGTAATCATGATAATCTCTCTCGCCAAGATAAAGAAGTAATCCGCAAGTTGGCAGTGAGAGAAGAATACAAGGTACTTGCTTTCCTGTGTTGCATTAAGGATGGGGGAAAAAAAGAAAAAGAAAAAGAAAAATGAGGGATAGCATGCCATGTTTGTTTGCGTGTGCGTGTGCTTATGAACATTGACAAACTATTGACCAAACCCCCATGAGAGCAAGAGATTGTGAATAAGAATCTCTCTCTCTCTCTCTCTCTCTCTCTCTCTCTCTCTCTCTCTCTGCAAGTAATAGAATTAGAATCTCACTATATTGATTGTTTTCATCATATTATTCACAATTCAATTTAAAGCTTTAATCCTAGGATTGAGTGTGCTAATGTGGTATAAGCTTTTGATTATACGTATAGTAGAAGCAGTAACTGACGTTCTGCTAAAACATACACCGCCTGTCCAATTATGTTGTTAAGTTCGTTTCTGAAATTTAAAATTTGTTCCATTAAAGAATTTATTCTTCCTTTTCTTTTACACAATGAGCTTCTAAAACTCAAAAGTTCTAGATCCCCGTACTTATGATTTGCTCGTAGGGAGGGAGAGAGAGAGAGGGGGGGAGAGAGAGAGAGAGAGAGCAATATATACTATCTGTCCAAATATGTATGTTAGTTTGAGAGAGAGAGAGAGAGAGAGAGAGAGAGAGAGTGCAACATATACCACCTGTCCAAATATTTATGTTAGTTTTACATGTGAAATTCAAAACATGCTGAATGGCTAAAGAGCTTACTCTTAAATCTTTATCCTTGCCAACTTTCTGAACTCAAGAATTTCTAGAGCTCCACACCAAGTGATTTTGTGATGTTGGATTGAGTGTCCTCTACATGAGTTTAGAAATGTCTTAGTTAAGAAGTGCTTATAATAAAATTATCGAATGACTGCAATTAATGAATTTCTTATGAATGTTTCAGAATTTACCGCTTTTATTTTTTTATGTTTTTTTGGCTTCAGGCAGTGCCAAGGCAGCAAGGAGAATATGAGTCCATTCATCGTGACATGATGATTGGTTTTGGGAGTTGGGAATTCAATCCTATGGATCTTGAGAACCCTTTCCCTAACAATGAAGGCTCTGTTTATCTATGGCATGGTGATGAGGATAGGATTGTACCTGTTAAGCTGCAACGCTATATTGTCGGAAAGCTTCCATGGATTCACTACCATGAAATACAAGGTGGTGGACATTTGTTTCCATACGCTGATGGAATGAGCGAAACCATCATAAAGTCTCTGCTATTGGGGGAGAAGTAGCCTACTCAGTGCCCTGGTTGTTTTCTGTTTTCTTCTCATTTTGTTGTGCATGTTTTTTGTGTTATCTGTGTGTCTCTCCTGTTTCTTGGGAGTTTAATTACGTTGAAGATAATTTCTATCATTGTTTACAAAATTCTGTGACAGCCATGAAAATTTTTGCAGTGGTCTTGTGATAGAATAGGGTCCAAGCACCAGTATTTGTCATCTGAGGACTAAATTGGAGGAAAGGAAGATTTATAACATTGTGTTTTGAGTTCATATTAAAGCCAGTTCTCGGCTTTCCTAATGTTAGAATTCTAGATTAATAAAATCAACCTGCTTAGTCGAAAGAATAAGAGAAGTGAAGTTAGCAATGTGAACAATGCCATTCAAAAGTGTACTGTGATGAAGGAAAGATGTAAAGGTGAGAAAATTTTCAATTGAGAAAACATTTTATGAGGAAGTGTTTGTTTCCCAAAAATTAGGAGAAGGGAAACTGATTTGGAGATGCCCCAAGATAGTGGAGAAACAGATATGCATGCAAATGAGAAATGCATGATTTGCAAAACTGGAAAAGTATGTTGAAAGCTGAAACCAGGATTCACGTCTTTTTGCCAGATCGCGAACGACTTCTTCGCTTGCTAAAAAAAGGAAAATTATGTACATGCCATGAACTAGTTTGCTTTCATTTCAATTTATGTTTCGATATTTTTATTTCCTTTTTCTTTTAGTTTCCCGCCCGGTATCTCACCTGTTTTAGTTTCTTACATTATATAAAATGCTTATATCAAAGATTTATGGTTATATAACCTTGATAAAATTTGCACAGCTCATTCATTTGTTTCTTGTTGCTTATATTATTTTTAAAATCATACACTTTGATTGAATTGGAACAGTAGGAATGGTATTCGTCACTTGATCAATAAGCATGTTTTTAAAAATAAAAAAATAAAAATGATTCACCAAGCTCCTCTTCTCATACATTAATTGACCACGACCCATGAAACGGCAGAAGATATACAAATACATAAACATTATTATTAGCAACTTCACTATAATGTAGTTAGGTTAAACAAGGGCATCCTTCATGGAAATGAAATCATTTCATTTTGTTTCGATAGCATTTGAAAGTAACTTTACTATGTGAGTCACAATGCTTATCTTGAGACCACTGTTAGCTAGGCTCATGAACATTGATTGAAGATACAATATTATAGAAGAGTTGAGGTTAGTTGCAAGGAATAAATTGCACAGTTATGATGGGGGTCAAAATCAAACTTAGTACAACTTTAAGGAGGCAAATATTAATTCTATGAAAATTTAACTCATAAATTAGTAGCACAAAAAAAAAAAAAAAAAAAAAAAAATTTTTTTTTTTGGGGGGGGGGGGGGGGCTGTTATAGGGTGGCATTGGCCTGTATAAGCTTTTACTGGCCCTGCCCCTACATGCAAGGAGCTGCTATCCTCATGCCACTTCTACAATCTTCCATTAACTGCATAACATGCCAATTTTATCATCTTCCATCAACAGAATACATTATACCTAATGTGGTAATCAACTTCAGTACAATAGTTGACATGATATGCCATGTTGACACAACTAACATATTGGTGCCGACCAGAATGTTGGCATGATTTGCAACAACTACCATTGCAGTGAGATGGTATTGCTCAGCCAGATTAAGTGGGCAGTTGATATGAGGCAGTAAATTGTGATGAGCCTAGCATTTTTCATGCAGAAATTGGGGCAGATTTTATAAATTGCAATGCTGTCCTGTTTATCAATGAGATTGATAGTCACAGTTTATTCATGGTAGCGCCCCTGTCAAGCGTTTTCCAACCTATTTTTTGTGCTCTGTCAACCATGCCACTAATAGTTTAAAGTTTCCATAACCATAAAATATATCTACAAATGTATTGTATAGTAATGATCGATTACAGTACATGCCACACGGTCAGTGTGATCTCAACCATAACCGTTTGTGGTATTTTAAAAAAAATGTGTAACTACGTCCTAGTCTTACCAAGAAGAAAAAAAAAGAGTTTAAAAGAAGAAAGATGGACATTCGGAAATAAGTGTCACAAAATTACCAAGCAAAAAATCAGAAATCTGGAAGGAACAACAATTCATCAAGAAAACAAATTATTCATTACCATGTTGAAGAAAATGAGAAAATAAAGACTGATTGGATAAAAGAGAACTAAATTACAAATACACGACCAAAGCAAACTCAAACTGCAAATTTTGCAAGAACAGTTCGAGAATCATTTCACAGTGGCATCTTGTACACTGTAAAAGACCATTTGAGTGGAATCTTTCAGGCTTACAAAGAAATCCAACTCAACCCCGAGACACAGAATAGACTAAACTCAGGAAAAAAAATAGTCCCCTTTTTGACTTACTTAGGCAGTCCAGTTTCTGGGTTTAGAAGAGCTTGACTTTCATCACAAAGCAAGACTGGCCCTCTCCCAGGTCTTGTGCAGATGAAGTAACTGACGTCCCCTTTGTACTTCTGGGCAGGAACGTTATCCTTAATTTCTGGAGGGGTTGGCAAAGCTTCCACATCCTCCATTCCCTCAAGCCCAACATCTTTTAGTATGGACTTATCACCAAGAACGTAACTGGAGAGAAAAGGAAAGAGAGAACTATCAGAATACTCATCCATGGAAGTGCCACAAGTAACAAACCTTTCGAAATTTACAATTTGTTCGTTTTCTAAACATAATTTCCATCAATTAAAAAAAAGTGTTGAATAGCAAGCCTTGTACCTGTTCAAATCAGTTTCTGCAGGCGGAGGGAAGTAGAAAAGCAGCTTCTGAAGCAAAAGTGCAGCAACCTTTCTGTTACGTGCAATCATAACTGCGTTCGGCCCTGCATCAAAAGTATAAGCCACCTGCCAAACTTCTCAAAATGAGTCATTTTCCCCAAATAAACAGCATAGCATAAGGTCACTGTGTTGGTTTTAAGTTCATTTAGCCCCTGTTCAGTAATCATGTCCTTGCCTCTGGGTTAGTACTCTTCTGAGACACTCCAATGGCATTAAAGAACATAGAGCAATCAGCAATGCAAATGTCTAAGTGGCTTGAGATTTGGGATTTTAAAAATATACTAGTAGTCAATTTTCTTAAAACCAATAGGATACAAAAATCATTGGATTATGCCCTACACTGATAAGGGAAGTAATTTCCTCAGAACATAATCCAGCTGCTGTTATTTACCATTCTTTGAGGCAGAGGATGCAGATTATAATGAGATTATGTTTAGCAATTTGACACCATCGTTATTCTGAAGCCATAATTTGAACCCTGATATTTAGAGGATTATGTGCTTACCATTGGGGATGGATGAAGGACAAGTAAAAGAAAGCACGGTTCCAAGGTTTTGCACAAAATGATAAATTGCCGTCTTAATACAAGATTCAGTACAATCACTCATGCTCACCATTTGTTTAATACATTGGGAAGAAAGATATGCAAACCGACTCCAAAAGGGTTTTAATAGAAATTTCTTTAGGGATGACAGATGAAGAAGCTAGATTTTCCTCCATAGATAACACAGGATTATTGATACAATCTGAAAATTGTGAAATTTTTACTAAGTTTTATCTTGCAAGAATTTCGATCACATTCTTAGAAGAAATCATTGTGGAACCCCAACCATATGTTGCAGTTATGATACAAATTGCATGAAGAATTTAAAATTTTTTCTCTACATGAGAGAGAGAGAGAGAGGATTGAAATCCAATTTACCAGAATTTCAATTTCAAATAAAATTAATCCACTTCTCAGTCTCTCTGTGCATGTATACGTGCAATTGACATTAGCAGTGTTGTTAATATTAGTTGTGTAAGTATACGTGTACGGATTAAGCAAAATAAGGATTAACCATGATCGAACGAATATTGGGTGTTCACAAAACAGAAGTCAAATCTTGGGACCTTTGGAATTTATCCATCAGTAGTGAATCAATGAATGATGATGTTAACCCATTGAAAAAAGGCACAAAGTTCCCGACTAAGATAACAGAAAGAACAAACCTGAGGGCTCCCTTCAAAACGATTCCATTTTTCAACATAGTTGATTATCCTGAAACATAATAAAATTACCAAGATTAAATAACAATTTTAACGATGAGAATGACAATGCTCAAAGGACCAGCTAAATAATGAAGCTGCCCAAAATTCAAGATCGAAAAAAAGCAAAAAAGAGGACTTGCCTATGAGATGTATCATTCATGTAGAATATGGGAGGACATGTATCCAGGCAGACTGCATGAAACTGATTACTGTCAGCACAAGTCAGATGGGCGAAAGATGCAAAATCACGTTTTTTTATTGCTTCTTCCATTTGAAGTATGCGTTTTGGAACCACTTCCTGTTACAGTCCAAAACAAGAATTAAGACAATCAAAATCCAACCTCCAATAATTTCAGAGAAGATCAATATCAAATCAGGCTACAACGGTAAAAATAAAAAATAAATAAATAAATAAAGCCTCAAATCTCAACTACATGCAATCAGGCAAATGATGCTATTATTTAATGTAGAAGAATTTTCAATCTTTTGTACCTTTTTCACCGAACAAATTTACTCCTTTACAGTCTACACATCTACAACAAACTTATACCATGACACTTCCTGGAATCCTTTCTCCATACTCATCCTATTCACCTGTGTAGCATGCCATGGCTACACATGCCCCACAGTTGCTCGTCCCAGACAACCCACCAACATGTGCTGCTCATCCAATTTAACTCTGCAAACTCCCAACAAAAATGATCTTGCATCCTGTCATGCCCTAAACATTCTGATCACCATCTAAGGCACTAGTTCCCATGAATGTATCTGGCAATCTACATTACATGAACACTTCACTATGAGTTAAGCACCCATATTGAACCCCGACACTGGTATGGGTATGTAAAATATGCAATGGACTATCTATTTTGAGTGTCCCACAAACAAAGTGGAAAACATTCCTAGCGTACTAGAAGTTCTCTAGGATAATTGGTCAATATATCATCATCTTATGTTCAACACTCCATTCTATCCTGAGATAATAGAAGAGAAACTGGATACTTAAACAATTCATTGTGTTATTATGGTCCAAAGATTTTGGGGATAGATGAACTTAACAGCTAGACATGTCCTTGCACCTCACATTTATACCTGAATTCATGTAACATGGCTGGCAGTCAAACCATTAAATATCTGGCCATTGGCATCGATTAAAGAAAAAAAAAAGACTTGTATGGATCAGGGGAAACAAGGCTCCATAAAAATAACCCCACACAAGTGAGTAGCCCTCAGCTTCCTCGACATCCTCCAAGCTGCAGAATGAACACGGCCCAAAATAAGAATCATATAGCATATCTACAGTTGCATATCTACAGTTGTAGAATTTTCAGGGTCTATGGACAGAATTCCCTTCAACCCTCAATACTCACAGATTGTTCCTATGTTGACAAATGACAACTACCCATTTATTGATACCCAGATTTTTCCTATAGCTCTATTAAACATCTAGGCAATTTCATACTACCTTTACTCATTCGATTACATAATCTCCTGTCTCTTCTCTTTTGTTATACCAATATTTACAACTTTTTTAATAAAAAGAAAAAAAAAATGCAATAGCTTTATCCGTTCGCGATAAGACACCCAAGATTCTTTGTATTTTATGTTTCTCAACAGTATTATTTCAGTGTTTTCTCCACCATTTTTTTTTTTTTTTTTTGAACTGATGTATTTGCTCCACCAAGTTAACTCACAATAGCCAACAAATGTTTTAGTTACAGTGATATATGACTTCCGGTATTTATTTTTCTCTTCAGGGAAAAGGGAAACAAAGAATGTGCCAAATTTACTTCATTGTGCTTCTATGCCATAGAAAACTTGTAATTTGCATTTATGTCATCCACCCAAGTGTCCAAGTCCATGCAAATTTTAATAAGGCTACAAGTAGTATATTCTCTCGTATTTTTGGGTACCAATTTTAATTCCACTTCTTCTAATTAGTAAATGTACGTTTATTTCAATCACAAGCATTGCATATGCTCCTTCATTACTTTAAAGATAAATACCACCCAAAAAAAAGACTAAAATAGCAAGAGGCCATGAAAATTTCTATGCCATTGCAATATAGAATAGTTTCAGCAAATAACCCCAAACTAACATAGCTCAAGCTATTATGAAGACCGCAGTATGATAAAGACAGTACCCTTTGGAGGTAACTAAAAGAGAGCAGACAAAAAGGTACCTTTGCTCTGTGTTGTAGAAGCATACTTGTTTCAACACTATCATGCATTCCTGATGTGCTACTTGTTTCCTTCTGCCGTGAACTTACCTGGAATCAGCAGAATTGAAGTTAGAATTGCAAAAACAAACTGGTGACAGAGAAATTATAACGCAACAATCACTAATTAAAGGGTTCGACATATGAATATTACACAATGCGCTCTTCAAAAATAGAATGCTCCACAATTCATACGTTACAACTGCTAATCTAGTCAGGCATGTAACATATAATCCACAGATTATAGTTGCACTCACCAACATGACATCAAATTATGATATATTTGAGGGATCTCGTCTTGTCAAATACAGAAAACAAGACAAGCTGATAGGCAATAAAACAACATCCAAAAATACAGAATTCATAAATACAAATTTTCAAGATACAGATTTCAGTATATGTATTGACACTAATCTGAGATGCGCATTCAAGACAGTAGTCTTCGTCACAATGTTAAAAAGGATAGCACAACCAATCAGAAAAGTCAACCTTCAAAATACCTAAAAGTGACCTACAAGTTCAAGCTCAAACAGTAGATCTCACCATACAGCAGTGGAAACAACCAACAATAAACTTGAAGATGGGAAGTCAAATAGCCAAGAATAATGAAAGACAACTTTCAAAAACACCCATTATTGCAAATCTTGGGACAAAATGACTTCCACTACTCAAAAGCAGCCAATAAACTCACAATACAACATAAAGACACATGAAATTGGCACTTACCACAGCAATAACAATAACAAGATCCTCCCAATGCTTCTCATCTGCAAGTTGAACTGCCATGCTGTCGCTTCCATTCTTATCCTTGATATATCAAGAATTGAGAATGAGACTCTCAAAAAATAACATGCTTTATTAACCAAAGCCACTAAAGATTAACCTCAGATTTCAAACTTACCCTTCCCATGATCCATTTTACAAACCCACCATCTAAACTGCGACAAGCACTGCCTGAACCTTGCCTGTATATGAATGAACAAAATTTAGGAAATATCAGCGCCAATATTTACTTGCATTCTTGAACCCCTGATATATGAAAAAAACTAACCAGATTAAAGAAAGGAAATACACAGCTCATATGAATAAAAAAACAAAAGGGAAAATAAATTACAAGATACTGCAACATAAAACATTTTAATAAACCGTTAAATAGATATAATGACATAAATAGATCTGTTAAACAACAGTTACATAAAAGCATAAAAATGAGGGAGCATGCTTAAAGGTAACAGTACAGACACATGCACTGGGTAACGAGGCAGAAATTGCTAAAATTCTGAGACTAGCACCTTGAAAATGAATGGTTGTGTGTGTGTGTGTGTGTGTACATTTATCAATTAAGCAAGATATACCTTGCAATGGCAGAAAGTTTTCCCTGATCTTCTTTTACATTCATTAGCTTCGCAAGGGAAAAAACTGCAAAAAATAATCAGATAATTAGTTATACTAAGGCACAATTGTTTTTGGTCAAATATATTACCAGTTATACTAGATGAGCTGCACGTACAAAGGCTGAGAATTTGTTATCGAGGTGGCTCTGAGCAGAAAAATGGAAAATTAATAATTAAATAGGTACAATCACAGAGAAACAAGGTCTATTTGGAATCAAAACAATATATAGAGGATTTTAAAATTAAAATTCAGCCATGGTAAGATAGCTTGGCTCAGAGTAAGAGAAAAGCGGATTTCCTTTTTCATTTTTCAGCCTGAGGGGTTAAGCTGACAAGATCAATCTATCTAATTAAGCTCTATCATGGCAGATCTAAATCAAGCTGACAAAAGCAATCAAACACATCGGCCAAAACCTCTCCTACATTTATAAAATAAAATAAAATAAAATAAAATAAAATAACCCACAAATCAACACCATGATCAAACGAAACCAACCTTATCAGGTTTCCCATCACTTTTGTTTTCCTACAACATATAAACCCACTAAACATTATTCGAGGCAGTATCCAAATTTTGGTTTACTTCTCATGAAAATCTTTATCGATGTATGCTGATATCAAAATGCTCATTTCAAAGAAAAAACAACATCATTATGGCAAGAAAAATAGTGAAAATGGGTATGCTACCTAGGCAAGCAAAACCAGCTGCAGAAGAAGCTAACCCAGCAGCAGTCGGAAAATTGTTATACGATGCAATGTGTACATGCAATTTCTCCCAATCCTTTTTTGCAATCTTGATACCCTTTTTCTCATCCTCCACATCCTCAGCGCAACACCGGATTTCCCTCAAGCAATTCTGAAATCTACCACCAGAAAGGGAAATCTCCTACACTAACCAGCAGATAAAAAAGGCCATGAATGAACACAACAGCACCAAAATTATAAATCAATAAATAAGATCAGAATATTTTGAAGAATACATATTCCCTCTGTTTGGTCACTGAGAAAATAAAAAATAAAGTTCGAATCTCACATCTGAGATTATATTGTTTTCCACACAATAAGGACCCACTTGGATAAGCAACTACTTCATGTTTTTTGGTTTTAAAAGCAAAAAAGTGAAAGATTTTATAATTTTTTATACTGAAAAATATCGATGAAATTACTACCTCAACTTTTAAAGGTAACTATAAATATTTTTCTCACTCAAAACTTTCAACTTTTTTTACTTTTACAAGTGAAAAACAGGAAGTGATAGCTTATCCAAACGGGCCCTAAGAAACTCACTCGACTGAACCTGAACGAGAACCAGTTGACTTGATGTTCTTATTTTTTCAGGTTCCAACAAATGCAAAATCAAATATTGAAAATTTTAATTTCTTATATTTTCTACCTTTTTTCAGCAACCAAATGCTGCAAATTGAACACAAGAACGCTGAAACGATTACAGATTCAGGATAATACATATTAACCCTCTATCTGATTTCCAATAAAATCAAGGAAACAAAAGAGGAAACTAAAATTGAATTTTTCATTCCTATGTTTGAAGTTATCTTATGCTTTCCATACAATAAAAAAACTCAGCCCATGCAAGCCAAATGGTTGAACTATACCCAGTTGACTTGATACTCCATTTTTCTAAGGTCCGAACAATAAAAAAAAAATTCTAAGATTCAAATTTTCATTTTCTTTTATTTTCCCACATTTTCACAGCAGCTAAACAGAAATTCAATGACTAAAGGTGTTTAAAAACAAAATCAGCCATATCTGATCGTCCCAAAACAAAATAGTTGCATATTCGAGTAAAGGTATTTATTTTCTCAGGTCCCAAACAACGAGAATCTAAATTTCAAAAATTTCAATTTCGTTACTCTCATTTTCTGGCCAACCAAATGCCCAGAAAAGTTTACCTTGCCATTGAGCCACATCCGATCTTTGTCGAAGCTTGGACTCACGGCCACAGTAGTGGTAGTGCAGAGATGATCCGGATCCAATGTAACACTAATGCTATCATTTACGGGCAAAATTAGGGTTTCATCTCTCTTACCCCAGTACTTAATAACAGCGATGTTCGTCGGCGTCTGAGCCGTTACCATCAATACCCATTTCTGAGATTCTTCCGCCATTTCCAAAAAAAAAAAACAACCACCCAATCCAATCCAATCCGCACTTTAAGACTACTTGAATCCCGAGAAAATGAGAGATTTACAAAGAATTGTATGAATAAAGAGGAGAAACAAAGAGGGAATCTAGGGTGAGTTACTGATCAAACAGTGGGCAAAAGTTGGCTAATTGAGGGTAAGTTACGGATCAAAAGGTGGGAAAAATGCCGCTTCTTTAAAAGGGGGATCTGGTAGCCGATTGAACATTTTGTGCAGTGGAGTTTATATAGGAGGGGAATAGCGGATTGAAAGTTCTGATTCATGTGATTTAGTGTGGGGTTGAACGGGCCCCCAACCCTTTTGTATTGGATTTTGTTTTGTCTAGTTTTGGGATGTTGGCTGGAATTATTGAATTTCTTGATATCATGTTTCTTAGCATTTTTATCGACACGCGATGCGCGTGTGATTATCTAATTGATTAAAAAAAAGGAAGGAGGGATTTAATCAGCATATCTTTATATAAATTTATGTAAGCATGAAACAAGTAGATAGTTGTGGAATATATGCTTCGAAAAATTGACTGTTGGAATATATACTATACTTATGTATGTCATGCATACCAAAAATCACAGTGATCCAACGGTCAGTTTTTCTAAAATGTCACCAAGATAAACTATAGTAGTTTTCAGCAACGGTCAGAATTTTTTTGGTCTATATTTTGAGATGTTTACATTAGATCATAGTAATTTTTTGTAAACATGACATCCATAAACAAAATATCTAATCCAATAGTCAGTTTTTCAAAATATGTATCATACAATTATCTATTAGGTAAGGTTATATAGTAACTATTTTTTGGACATTTTGAAAATCCAACATGGTGATTATATTTTGAGAAATCAACTGTTACATTAAATACCCTTCTTATAAATGTCATGTATGCCAAAAAGTCGATCAAAGATTAGGAAGCACATAATCCATAAATGTGGAATTTTTTATTGATTAGAAATATGATTTTATGAATCGAATTGCTACCAGTGTCCAATCAACTTAATTTTTGGCATGAATAACATTCACGGAAAGGTATTTAATCTAACAATGGGTTTCTTAAAATATAACAAGTATCTATTTTGTAAAAACAGTGTAAAAAAAGGGCAATATAACCTATCACTTATCTATTAGCATCATGCTTATAGAAGATATACAAGCATTTGTTGCATGACTAGATTGGGACTGATGATACAAATGGCCTTCCTTTGAAATCCCTTCAATCCATATTATTCATAATACCAAAATTACTTTTGGAAAACAATATATCTGAACAATGATCAAAATAACTAAAATTCTAATTATATCAACCCTTTGATAACACTTCTACTATAGCCTTATGCACTCTTACTGTCAAAAATCACAGTGATCAAATAATCGGTTTTTGAAAAATTTAATTGAAAAAAAACTATTATATTCTTTATTAATTAGAAGAATTGTAGTTTGTAACCGAAGGAGTACATAAGGATATAGCAAAAATGTTATCAAGGGAAGGTATAATTAGAATTTTTATTATTTTGATCCTTGTGCAAGTATACTGTTATCCGAGAGCAATTTTGAAATGGATTAAAGTAATTAATGTCTTAAAAAATTTTAAAGACACCTTTGGAGAAGTCCATTAATTAGCACCTAACCCACACTATATATCAACAAATTAGTGATAATCTTAAACACTCATTTATTTATTTTCTTTTATCTATAGTCTATAGTAATATATAAAATCAACCATCTTTTTAAATTTGAATTTTTATATTTAGTTTTTAAAATTATTTTATTTTTTACACATACATCACTTGTGCCACGAATCTAGTTTAATTTAAAAGAAACAAAATGTAATATAAGATATTAAAAAAAAAAAAATCATTCTCATCACAGATAATGTACCGTTTCTTTCACATAAAAAAGTATAGAGACCACATACTATGTCGCGTGAGTAATTAATAATAATTCCATCAACAATATAAATAACAAAATTTTAAAATATAATATTTAAAATCATATTTACTTTTATCATTTTCTCAGCCCTCTGCCAAATAGGAGTATACAAACACCCTACAACATATTCGAGTTAACTAGAAAAGACAATTGAATGTTTACTTGTTCTTAAAATATAACATTGGCCCTAGGCCATCAGGTCAGTGCTCAAAATTGATTGGCTAGCGTGGAAAACAAAGATTAATTTAAGATACTGATTTTTGGAATATATAATAAGACAAATAAAAACTAGAATAATCAAACTCTAATTTGATGAACTTTATCTTTTTTATCTTTTTTTTTAATTAATATTTATTTAATATGACAATTGATATGACATATCAAATTTTTAATACACGAAATGCAAAAATTAATATAAATTTAGCATAGCTCGCATTATTATAAATATCGTTAAATTACATTTTTAAAATGTGTGTATTATCGTTGTATCATCTACCACATCACGTGTAAAAAAAAAAAAAAAAGTATAATATTTTTAAAAGAATAGTATTTTTCAAAGAGTAATGCTAAATGGACCAAATCTCATACCAAAATTTTCAAATCAGATGATATATCAAATAATACAGTCCTGATTTTTGTGCATTTCAAATATTATTATTATTATGATGTTTAAAAAAATTAATCGGTCCACTTAATATTTTTCTTTTTAAAATATTAATTTCGAGACCTTTATAGGAACTATCAATGTCATATTTTTTTCATCGAAACAAAAAAAGGAGCCAATAGAAAAGAAATAAATAATGACTAAAATTTTAACAAGAGTCCAAATTGGAGGACAAATGTTATGTTGTCGATTTCTACGAGAAAATATTAGAAAACGACACCCAGAGATGAGAGAACTCTCATCCTCTCAAACTCTACCAAGCTTTGCACATTGCAGAGTGGGTCCATTTCATTTTCATACACATTATTTCTCCATATGGGCTTTTTTAGGGTGTAATAATCACATACAAGGTAAAATCTCTTCCATGATTGCTAGCCCTTAGATCAATATTTGATGGTAGATGTTAAAGGGGTGTATGGTTGAGATGTTCTTGTGATTTTACTGTGCATGGTTAGATGGACTTGGATTTAAGTCAATCATATATATACATATAAAAAAAATATTCTTACGATGGATACATCATTTTAACTAAAATCAGTTAAGACTCTTGAAACATTGGATTGAAATCTTGAGATAAATCATGAATTAATGAATGAAAATCTAAAGACTTGTATTCTTAATTGATTTTAATTAAAAGAGGTATAGCTGATAATATATATATATATTATTTTCTTTTTTTAATAATAAAAAATTGATGTTGGTGTTTTAAAATCTGAAAACACAAAGTGACATATTTCATTCATTTATTATTTTTGGCTTCCAATGGCCATGTGAATTGAATGGGATGTGGAGCTGGCATGAAAAATGAGTTATTGACCGAATTTTCAGATATTGACACTAGTGTGTTGCACATGCCAAGCAAATATATAGTCACATGTTGCACCCAATAAATTGTCACATCTCACACGCTTTAACAATTAGTAGTAATATCAATCTCTACTTCATGTCTTCAAGAATTGTGACCGACCACATGTTTTCATAAGATTTTGACTTTAAACTCAAGGTAGGTAGATAAGTAGTAGAGCAAGTAGGGTTAAGGTTGAACCCAAGTCTATTGGTCCCGTGTTCGACTCCCACTAGTTGTTAATATTCAGGGCCATAGATTGAAAGGCGCAAGCCTTATTTCAGAAGTCTTATTTGGAGTACTATATTTAGTCCGGTGTGTGCAAGCTCAAGCTCGCCCAAGATATGTATATATATAAAGACTTTACTCATTTATCTTACTAGTAAGTTCAAACTAGTCTTTTTGTTTTTGTTTTTTTTTTTGTTTTGAATCTAATTTAGTTTGATCATTTACACTACTAATGAGTATCAAACTAATTTTTAATCTAATTTAGTTTGATTATTTACACTATTAATGAGTATCAAACTAAGTAGTATTTTAATCACTTTTGGCTCGACAAATTAACGATCTCAAGAAAAAAAAGAAAAAAAAAACTATTTACTTACGAGCAAGTAGAAATGTATTTTTCATTAAACCAATATCAAGTCAAGCCTAAAGAGCTTCATTTATCTTACAAACCCTAACTACACAATTGATTCTTTATGTAAGTGGATTATCTTGATGTCTAACTACAAGATTGATTCATTATTTATTGTTTTCTATGGCCAGAGAAGGGATTACGAGAATACAAGACTGTCTTAACTTTGCTTTTGAGGTCAAAAGGTTGGAATAATGAGAATGCAGTCGAATGCGAGGAAAGGTGCATATTTTTCCACTTTTCAAGTATACTCAATGCTCATTCACTAAGTCTCTCCTCCATTGCAAATTGTAAGACTTTGCACAAGTCAAATGAAGCTCAGTCTAACCATGAAGGGTAGCTCACTTGGTAAGGAGGAACCTGCATTTGTATGGTTAGGTGCACAAGTTGTGGATTCGATTTCCCTTAAGAGCTATTTAAGGTGGAAAAACTGTGAGGGATTTATTTCTCATGAAAACCCTAGTCTCGATGTGGAAGGCCTACCTTTCATCGGACTGGGGAGGGAATTAGTCAAGATGTGCATAAGCTAGCCTGGACCCATGATCGTTGAAACCAAAAAAAAAAACATGAAGCTCAGTCTCACCATTATTTTCAGTCAAACAATGACTGCCCAGCCCAGACTCGTTTCTTTGTTTCCTTGACCTATGTACTAATATACTGGCCTTTAAATAATACTCTCTCTCTCTCTCTTTCTCTCTCCTAGTCTGTTCAGGTTTCGCAATAGGCAATACAAACTTCTTTGAATTCGATGTATATAAAATATAAATAAGGGGCAAGACGGAGGATACAAATTTATACACATTTTTACACCATTCTTAATCTCTTTCTCTATGTTATTCATGTTTTATTAAGTTTATAGTTGGATTAGATACCATTTTCATGAACGTCAAATATCACTTATTAGATACCAGTAACCATTAGATATATTCATAAACTTGCATTTTTAATCATTATAAAATTTCACATAAAACATCTCACATTACAAATCAAATCCCAAATTATTTTTAAATTTTTGAATAATTAAATAAACTATGATGTCACAACCTTCTTTTATATATATATATATATATAGAAATGCTATTATGAGGCCCACCTTACGCAAGGTTGCGTAAGGTCGCCTCCATATGGCCAATTTTATATGACAGTTCGTAAAATTGACCGTTGGATTAAATGTCCATCTTCTATATGTCATGCTTGCAAAAATCACAGTAATCCGACGGTTGGTTTTTGAAAAAAGTCTTTGTAAAAATATGCAACTCATTTGTTCTTCAAAATATCACCATTTTTTTAACATAGATTTTTTCAAAAACCAACCGTCGAATCACTGTGATTTTTTGCAGGCATGACATACAGAAGATGAGCATTTAATCCAACGGTCAGTTTTACGAACTGTCATATAAAATTGGCCATATGGAGGCGACCTTACGCAACCTTGCGTAAGGTCGGCCTCATAATAGCATTTCTATATATATATAACATGCATGCTTTTGTTATCCACAGATACATTTTTGGATTCTCAAAAAATTATTCTATATATATCACAACCATTTCCAGGTGGCAAATGATTTCAAGCCCAAAATTCTAGATTTCTCATCATGGCCTACTCAAAAAACTGTCCTTATGGTTCAAACATGTTGGAAGTGACATCCTACATGGACTTTCTCTCAAGAGGCGGAACTCTACATTAAATAAAACTCAAAACTGGGGATTGGCAGGTGCTCCCTGCATAAACCGGAAAATTTCATGAGGCAGGAGTAAGGGAGACCAAATACCTGATTTTTCCTTTCAAATGTTCTTCTATCTCAAAGTCTCAACGCATTGCAGAATGCATGTCTCACGTCCTGCATATATTACCAGAAGTCCCACTTGATTTCTAATCAGAATCTGGATCCGCATCTATAATATCAGGAAGTGAATCCATAGATGATTCCCGATCATGATCGAATTCAATCACCTTGCTTTTCACAAGATTTGACATTGTAGTAGAGGTGTTTTCGCCTACTGTAGCAAACTGATCTTCACCTTTAGTCGCCAAAATATCCTTGCCTGATGCCGGTTCACTGTCCATTGGATCTAATGCACCAGAGCCTGTTACCCTTCCATGCTCTATTTCTGCATCTCTAGAACCACTAATAGCAGGAACCACGGCACCTACGTGAGAAATGGGTTCTTGAAATTGC
Source organism: Hamamelis virginiana (assembly GCA_017140935.1). Lineage (NCBI taxonomy): Eukaryota > Viridiplantae > Streptophyta > Magnoliopsida > Saxifragales > Hamamelidaceae > Hamamelis > Hamamelis virginiana. Next base: position 88,064 of record JAESVK010001050.1, read on the forward strand.
TGCGACTCCACCATAATTTCATCTACATTTCCTCCCATCCCCACAACAGATGCTGCTGCTGGGCCCTGCTTACTTTCCGTCAGATTTTTGGTAATGGATGAAACATCCACAGAAAGAAGCTTCTCTGCCGAAGGATCACTAATGCTATCAGCATTATTCGTATTCTTACCTAAATCAGTCACTGGAACCTCAATTTCATCACCGTTTCCTAGCCAGCTGTCATACAGGTCATCATCATCTGGATTTGGATCACCAAGTCCCATTCCCAGTGTCCCACTTGGGATGTTGTGTTTCTGACTGCCAGAGTATACATTTTCTGGGAATTTGAGATTAACTACATCAAAGGAGTTATGGTTTGCAGAGGGAAAATCCCCCAGTGAGCGAGCTCTAGGATGTATGAGCACTTCCAACGCCATGAGAGCATGGGCACAGAATTCAGCAAGCCTTGTTCCCGTTTCTTGCTTGCCTGTAGAAACCATTTCATGATAAGGGAATTAAAGCGAGTGGTAGAAAGCAAATTTATGAACAAACCAAACCAACCCCCTCCCTCCCCACAAACAAAAAAAGAAAAAATAAAAACTGTAAGGGACCAGAGCAGCCTAAAGTCCTTTCAAGGCACGTCATCATCACTTGTTTTACGTTGGAGCTTCTTTACTTAGAAAATTGTTTGGTAAAATTATGCCCATTGTAAAACATTCAAGGTGAATTTCTGGTAATTTGCCTGCATTCTATTTTATCCTTCCAGTATATGTAAAGCAAATCTTTAGTAGTGCATCTCTTAGCTTCCAATACCTTTCCCACTGTCTGCAGTCATGTCCTTGTCAGAACACCCCTCATAAGAGGGTCATCTTACTGCTGTTGTCATGTTTTCATTGCCCAAGACAAAGCCATCACATATAGCTTCCCTTCTACATGTAGGGCTAGACCTAGGCTCTTCTCTCTTGAACACTAATTTCTAATTTGTCATTCCTAGTCTGTACATTTCATCCATCTCAAAATCCTCGCCTCCTCGGTTCAGTTCATTCTAAGGAAATGACTTATAATAACCCAATATGCTATTCTGGAATATCATAGTTGATCATATTGTTAATATTATTATGGTTTGCATGATAGTAAAAGTTAAGGTATCTTAAATTTGTTAAAGAAGAAGTACCTCTACGGAAGAGCTCCAGACCCTGGGCTAAATGTGGGGGGCGGACACGAGATGGAGAAAGAAGGGATGCCAAAAGTGCGCGTAAGGATACAAGCTGGAAATCTGCCCAAGTGGAGGTATTTTCGTTGGGCAGAAAAATGTTTGTTTCCTCATTGGCCCATCCCCCTTTACAAGCGTTTGTTGCTACAGTAATCAAAAGAAGATCAACATTTAATCGCCCATGCTCGGATCTTGAAGCACCACCCTGTGAAAAAAAAAAATTCATTATTCATTCTAGAACAGAACCAAAGAGCCAAAGAGCTGCATACATGTTTTAAATGTTTATTTCATATTTAGATCAAGAATGCAAAATATTGTCTTGATAAAATACAAAATCATTTAATTAGGAAATGAGAGGAAAGTATAGAATATGGTCAAGTGGACCATATATTCCAGTTAATGAAACAAATTCTTTTCAGCCCTTCCACTATATGTAAGGCCATAAATAATATTCAAGCACTGGGTAGAAACAGAAAATCTTCAGGATAACTGTTCCAATTGGTTTACCTAAGGCGTTTATGCTGGCTGCCCAACTGATACAGCCCTTGATAATGTAAGAACAGTAGCAAATTGATCAAACAGAGGAATACCCCAATGTAATTACAGATCATTAAGATCTACAAGTCAGAGGGTAACCTAATTCTCATCATTAATTAGATGCAGGTTGACATAATGTTCTTTATGAAAATACATGTAAGACACATACCACAGTGAGAAGAGCCTCCAATGCTTCTAATGCAGCTATCTTCACAGAAGTTGGAGTTGTTGGGTATTTATTGGGTACTCCTACTTCCGAACCAACCGTGTCATGCTGCTCCTTCTCAAGAAACCCAGTTGTGGTAACATGCTTCCTTTTTCTACGGCTTGGCTGTAACAATGCTTCAGCAGAGGCCTTTGGGTATGCACCCAAAGATGTGCCATCATTCTTTTCCAAATCAACAGATGCATTGTTGATAACTTCCTGTGCAAGGTACACTGCTACTCCTGCTCAAAATAAAGCCATACTAATTAGTAATACAACCAAATCTGATTTCCATGAGAGACACTAATAATTATAGACATAAAGAAAGTAAAAAGTAGTTTCAGCTCTTTATTTATTTATTATTATTATTTTTTATCAAAAAAGTTTCAATTCTCAAACAAAAGATAGCTCATATTTAACAGCTTTGTAAAGCACAGGACAAACTAGAAGATCCATGTAGTACATTGTCTGCAAAGGAAAGAAGAGAACATCATCTTGATTTTAAAGATTGAAAGTTAAAAAAGACTAAAAGAAGTTAAAGTGGTGCTAATAGCTCAACCGGTCAAGAATCACTTCAAAGACAACGTCTTCTGTCCAAGCCCAGCTCTTGCTCGCCCCATCAACCCCAAAGTCCCAAACCCCAAAGCGAATGGCCACCACCATGTACAGCAACATCCACAGCCACACCACAGAAAATAGAGAAATCAGAAGGATTAAATTAGCCGTCGATGGAATTTCTAAATCAATAGAGCGATCCCAATGCTTCTCACATACAAGAAACTGTAATACAGCTAAGCCTAAAGCTAGGTTGACATACAAATATACCAAAGTCACAACTTAGAATGTCCTTCCTATCTACATCTATACCAAGTTGTCTCATTCAATGGTAGTAAATAGGAATTTCAATCAGTCAGATGGAAGAAGAACCCATTTTCCATGGCTCCATTCATACCCAAATTTAGACCCATGTCAGGAATGGCGAGAGAGACTTGCAAAATCAAATTTGTCAGCAGTGCTAATCAGCTATCTCTAAGGTCAGCTTCATTCTATTGCTAAGGGACCAGCCTGCATTTTAGGTCGGATGAAATAAAAGACTTGGAGCAAAATTTGCATAAGCCTCTACAAATCAAGTAGCTTAAGAACGCTTGGGTTTTAATGGAAGATATAAGATAACAACAAGCTCCACTCAATTCAACATAGCCTTACATTCCAATAATTAGGGAAGATACAAGATAACAAGAGCTCTACAAAACTCAACTCAACACATACCAACTACTTGGGTCAGCTATACACGTCATTTCTTACCATTCAACTATGGAGAACCATATCCTGCATCAAATTATATGCCATCATGTTTTCTTTTACCACCTCAACCAGTGTTCTTTTTAGATTCTCTTTGTAGTTCTAACTTAGAATCAAGAGAAAAATTATAAGATACCAGTAAATAAAGAGCAGAAATATAAAATAAATGTTGCATACCAACGCCCATGGATATCAGCAAAATCCTTAGGATTGAATAGACCTTTATCCTTAATTCTGGCAATGCACATGTCCTAAAATACTCTGTTAGGAGTCGCACAATCTCTGCAGCATGTGGTAATAGTTGACTGCCAAGGAAAAATACAACATGGGCAGAATGTGAACATCCCGATTCTTTTAAGAGGGGGAGAAACATAAAAGATAAAAAGAAAAGAAAAGAAAACAGTTGGGAACAATGAAAATGGTGAAAAAAGAAAAGAAACTACATAAAGACTTTCAGCAATCATGGCTTTAAAGAGATTAAGCAATGACCCGTATTCTACTAGTAGGAGACACAGATGTAACAAATTAAAATACAAAGCTGGGTTCATCGCACACCATTTGTTAAAATTCCAGAGATACCTCTAAGAATGAAAAGGAACTCAAAAGAATATATGAAACAGAAGTACAATTTTCAGTCCTAGAGAAAGTTTGATAAATCTCTCTGGTAGAGTATCCAAAGTAGCCACTCTTAAGACCAGAAAACAAAATTGTGTTTCCTAAATGATGTAGCAATGCTAATCCTAGAATGTAGCCGGGTAATATTTGCTTTTGTTTTCCTTCTTCTTTGTGTTTATTTTCTTCTCCTTCTGTAGAGTTCTATCCAAGAGTATTCTGCATAGTCAGTAACAGTCTCCTTTCTCAGCTTATAAAATAAACATTAAGCCTCCTTTCACAAAGAACCACAAAACCAACCTCCAAGAACCCTACTTTTGCTCAAATTTTACATTAGTTGAACTTTATAAAGATAAATTTAGGCTGTTGCCATCAAGGAATATTTTGTACATATGAAAGCAATAAAAAGATTTGTAAAGAAGAAAATAGGTATAAATAAAGCTACAACATATTAAACCCTGTATTTTAGAGGTGATTTGGATATTTATAGGGAAAAAAACAAACTAATTGCAACAAATCAAGGGGATTGCTTCTGAGACAGCACCATCTCCTAAATAGGCCCATGATGAAAGAATATACTGTTTTTTATATAATTATTAAGCACAAGCTTCCTTCGAATGTTCTTAAATATAAATATAAATTACAAGCAAATATTATGGTTCACCTGCGCACTCCCTTTATAATTGCAGTAAGAAGATCCAAACTGTGCATGTGCAGAACCGGAAGTCGTGAACAAATAAACTCTTGTTGCATGGCAGTCATAAAGGGAAACAAGGCTTGTGACAAAGAGCCATCCACCATCAGCACTCTCCCAACAAGGGCTAATAATGGGCGAACAGGAACAGACACCTATGAGTGAACAAGGACAGTTACCAATTAGTCACACTTGATAGAGAGGTTGAAAAATAGAATAGCTAGTTCCCTTTCTTTCTGGAAAGGGCTGGAGGTTCTTGAGAGCTAGATCACTTTCCACGATTTTCTTGATTCTTTAGCTCTTTAGGTTTTGTTTTTTGCTTTGTATAACTCGCATGTACAGTGATGTTTTATTTGATAATTTGTATTTCAATGAAATATGTACAGTTAATAAAAAAATTGAAATTTTAAAGATCGTTGATTCAGCTACAAAGTATTTATAGAAAAGTTTCTAGAACCCATAAATACACTAAAGAAATTATTGATTGGATCTCCATTCCTCTATTGATAGAGAATTTCTCAAAAGCGCTACAAGAATCATATAGAACTACCTGGACTGGATAAGAACTTGTAAGCATTGAACAACAGCAAAGCATCAGCGTAGAGACACTGGACATCAGCAATTGCTCAGACCTTCTTGTTGCATTATCCAAGGCTTCACCTGCTGTTGTATGACCTCCTAAGGGGGGTGGGGGATCTTTTCCTGGTGGAACCAATAATCTAATAGCTTCATTGCATTTAGTTTCTGTACGAAGGATGAACAAATAAGTTTTCCTTATTATTAAGGTTAGCAACAGCATCACAAAAACAGTGTCACTATTTACCTTCTTCTAGACCTTGAAAGGCATCATTCAGGTGGACATTTATTGATAATAAAATCTTTTGCATGGTTAAGGACCAGCTATCTTCATCTCCTCTTGACTTTGGAAGTAATGCTAGGCAATAAGCAAGCTTCTGAAAATATCACAACAAATAGAAGACAGGATACACTTCAACACAAGTTCACACATGTGCCATAGTAAAATTGTTTAATCATATTCTAGAGACTGCCATTGCACCTTGCGAGCAAACTAAACTCTCACCTTCAACATATTATCACTGCATTTCCCTGACATAATCTTTGAAACAATAGCAGCTTCAGCCTGCCAAAGAATTCTATACTCATTTCATCATGCTTGCATTAGCCAAACAACTATAATGGTTCAGAAAAGAACCTCCTACAAGGCTACAACAAGTGTCCAATCCAGGAAAAAGCAAAGTTATTGACTTTTTTTTTTTTTTTTGCAACAAGCTGCTATAAGACCAAACTATCTGAGATCTCCCTTTGAGATAGATCCATTCAATCCAAAATGGCTTCAGCATGGCATCACAATATCACATATGCCTCTAATACATAATATAAGATGCATACATCATAATTGGCATCCAACATTAAGTTCCCATTTCATAACATTTTCCTTGTTTCTGCTTCTAGATGTGAGGAGCTGCAGTTTGAAAATTTGATCTAAGCTTCACTAAGTCTTGCACAATACAAAAAGGCATCCTTAAAGCCGTAAAATAAACTGCCATAGCAAGATTATAATATGAATGTTGATCATCCATACCTCATGTATTTTAATTTTAATGACGTGCAATTTTTTAATATATAAATGACTAAATTTTATATTAGAAATAAAAGGAAACAGAGACACGTTACCCCCAGGAGCTCCTGACCATAAAACAAAGAGCAACATAACTAGACACACTTAACAAGCCCTAAACAGAGAACCCAAGCTACTTACACTGTCATAATGACGATGAACAGAAGATGGGAAGAATGTCACAATGGTGCATAACAAATGAACTGCTCCTTCCTGCACAAGTTATGACCACACTGAGGATGCTAAATGAACTTAGGACATGAAACTATATCACATAGGATGTCGTGAAAAATAGATAGCATATTCAACCAAAAAGAACATTAAATTAAACAATAGACGTGCCAAAGCCAAACAAATATGCAAAGTTTGCTCATTCTTGTACAATGATTAAGTGGAAACATTACCCTTTAACCATATTAATAAAAAGTGAGGACTGTAAAGTAGAACATATTTCTCACCTCTACCAAGTTCAAGAATCAGGTGTAGCTTGTTGAATGTGTGCGTCTACAGGGGTGGGTGTGGGTTTGGGTGTGGGTGTGTGTGAGAGAGAGAGAGAGAGAGCATAAAAATATTTTTTCATCCACATGACTTGTGTACTATCAGTTAAGGATGGTCTACTTTAAAGTAAAGCATGAGCATGATGTACTTTTACCGTACACGCTAACATAGCTAACTGTCTGCCTGATGTTCAACTTTTACCTTAACAAATATAAATTACACCCATGATTGTTCACTCATTAAAATATATTGGTACTTTTTTGCAATACTGAACAATCACAAAATCTAGGACATACGTCAACAATAATATTAGCTTATTTAGCTTGTAATTGCAAAGTTCTATTATAGCGCATCAACACATTTCAGTCTCTATAAACATATAATATTCTAATACAATAATGTAACATGCAAAAGATGACTTTGAAGGTAGCCTTCAATGGCATCAAACAATAGATTTCCTCTTTCAAGATTAAAAATAATTGATTGAATAGTTTGGGGAAAAAATTAGATTAAATTAAGATTATCTTTCAATAATTCAGAGCAAGGATAGCTCAACAGACAAAGCAATAAATTATACTACTAACCCATACAGCCTCTGAGCTATCCTCATTCAACAGCTTCAAAACTGGCTGAACAAGTTTCCCAGCATGGGAAGTCCCGTCTTTCTTTAAATTTGAAAATCCACCCAACCTATTTCAGGAAAGAAAACAACTTTAAAGTTTCTGATTTGAAATATTACTAATAATCAAGCTTGTAGAAATATAGCCAAATATGAGGGATTAAAACCTGTAATTTAAAAAAAAGGGCGTGTAGGCTTGACAATGAAGTAATCTCAAATCATGAAAGGAAAAGTATAATAAAATTATTAAAAAATATATACAGAAGCCATGAACAATTGGTATGAGCGAAAGATGACAGTATTCATTGGAAATTCAAGGCAGCTATCAGGCGTTCTAATTAATAAGGCATCAAAACCAATTACTCTTCAATTTTCATAGATAATGAACACAGCAGGAGCCCACAGAGGCCATCCTCTTGAGATCAAAGCTTGAAGCCTTTTTTTCAATAAGAAAGAAGAATAAATATAATTGAAGAAAAAAACTGTACAAAATAGGAAGGACAAGGTGTCCTTCAAGGAGAAGCACAAAAGGCCGATAGACGAAGGGTGATAAATAGAAATGTCCTCTAAAATTCTCTTGAGCAAATTTCCAAAGGGCTTGGAAATTCTTTTTATCCCATCAATAACAGCAAGAGCATCACCCACCACTAGAATCTTCGATCAACCCCTATCTCTAGCTTCTCTTAAAGCGCAGCAACAAGAGTACAAGACCATAATCTTGGTCTTAATAGCAAAATCCCCACTGCACAAGGAATGGAGAAGTTAAACGTGAGCATACCTCTACCATCCCTAAAAATAACTCCAATTGCCTATTGGGCAGGATTACCAAGAGAGCACCCATCAAACTTATCTTGATTCTACCCAAAGGAGGAGGGTTCCGAAGAGGCAAAGATGCTCCAAAAACTTGAGAAAAATAATCCCCCACATTCAACATTCACTTCACTAATTCGATCAAGGCCAACTTATGCATCCAATTGACAAGATCGATAATAATTTTACATCCAGCTCACCCAAAATTTTAGTGTTTCTTGTTAATCTTTCTCAATTGATTTTCTTGAAGGCTAACATTACTTAATATGGAAGTCAATGAAAGCACTACTATTCACTAGACATTGACTTCGATGATATAGGCTTAAAGACCCCCTCTGCAAGTCACCAAGTCTAATGTCTAAGAAAGGTAAGATAACTCTTGTTAAAGTAATAACCTGCTTTCCTCTTTCATGACATTTAACTAATGTTTATTTCTCAAGGTACATTAAAGGCACAAGGAGATAACTAATAATCAACTCAACAAAGCCATATATCCCAACTACGAGAAGCGAACTTCAGGAGCTACCTAATTTCAATTAAATATATATATATATATATATATATATATACACACACATACATATAAATATGAATACAGTGTTTGCCCATGATTTCTAGCAATTAAGACATTTCCAGCCGAGTGCCATGAAACAAGGGCAAATGGGGGAGTGTCAAAAGGTTAAGCAAGACTGCCAAAAAGTCGATTCTCCAATTGGACAAGAGAAAACTGCAGAAGACATAAAACATGGGCTAATAAAAGATGTGAAGTCTCGAAATAAATAAATAAACAAATAAATAAATAAATGTGACTCAAAAGAGAAGGGAATAATAGACAAGTGTGGAGCCAATATGAAATAGTTGCCATCAGCTTGAACAATGATGATAATAATCATGACTAATCAGCTTTACCCTATGTCAAATGCAATTATGTATTCCTTTTGTCCCATGATATTGAAAACTCTTTACATTGATTATTAAGCAGAAAACATGCGCTAGCTCACAGACTTAATTTTAAAACCAAGTTTATACATAAATAAGCAGTCCATGCATGTAGCATGCATTGTGATACATTTACATACATGTGAACAAGGTAAAAAGACAAAAAAATATATATCATAGGAAAAAAAAAATCATTCTACACAGGGAAAAAAGAAAATCCGACCTTGTGAACAAATCTGATATTGAGGTACATGAAGACACCTTCACAAAATGGGAATCTGCTGGTGGCTGCTTAAAACAAAAGAACCACGAAACGTGTTACATTTTACAGCAACAAATAAATAAGAAAAAAGAAAAAGAAAAGAAGAGTCTCTCAAAAAGTGGACATAAAGAATTGCAACAAATTCTATGATAAAAACTTTAAAATTTAGCTTGGTAAAAGAGAAAACCTCTCAAACACACTCATTAGGTGCAATATATTTCTCCGCAGAAAATTGCTTTTAAGTAGGTAGACATGAAAGGGCTAGGTTCTTCACACTTCTTCTAGAAATCATTTTATTGATCTTGACATGATTCTTACCAAAGTAATTTGGAACATAAATTGTATTGGTAAGCCAAACACGGAAATGGTATGCCACTAGTGTGGTACAATAACAGTAAACTCATTTAACTTACCAAAATGACAAAAAGAAAATGAAAAAAAAAAAAAGGGGCAAACGTATTTAGATCACTTAAAAACACACTATGTAGCACAAATATGGATACAAGACATGTACACGACATGGTAATCCTAATATATACTTTTTGTAGAAAGCATTGGCGATCATTTAATTTACATTCGGAATAGATGGTAATCCTAATAATGAAATTTTACAATTTAAAATTGAAAAATATATTAGCCCTGAATCTTAGGCATGTGCCAAGTGTGTACGAATTTTCAAGAAATGTATTTTGAATTTAAGATATGCACAGCACATATCTAACACATATCAGGATGTGTTTAATGAGTATCAGTATTTGACACATATACAATACAGACATACAGTTACATCCCCTTTGGAAAAGTATCCATGCTTCAGATATTGGAAAATGGAAATGATAAGCTAGTTCCAAATGCAAGAAAATTTTTAACAGAATTTTTTTTACCCATAAAAAAGGGCTCACAAAATATTAATACTAAATGCACATATTTCCTATTCAAATTATGAAAAATATAAAATATTTATTACAATGTATTATTCAACTTTAGTTTGTATACCTGAATATGTGACAAGAGTTTCTGGAACCAAATAGAATATGATGCCACGAAACGATCAGAACTGCATTCTTTACAAGTCACCCCAAGCAAACAAATCCCTGCCCAACATTTATCTGGCTAAAACAAAAATTATATTATCAAATTAATAATTATTCAACCAAAAGTTCAAACAATTATGCCATTGAATGGAAACATGAATTTTTTTTTTTTATTATTAATAAAAAAAAAAAAAAAGACTTCTGTTTCTTTCTGATGTAGCCCAAAAGAGAACACACACAATAGTAAAACAGAAGTAAAACTTTGTTGATTATCAAATTAGAGAATTACCATATAAGTATAATAGCCACGTCACTTCCATATTGTTTCAAATTTTAACTCTCGACAGAAAACACTTGAAACAAAACAACTTTAAACTCAGAAAGTGGTTAGGGGGTTTGGGTTCTCTCTGCTAAATTCTTTGTCTCTATTAACCACTAAAATTTTCCCATGTCCGCACATCCACCTTCTAGAGAGTCTCATTCAGTCCATGAAGTGCGTTAAATAAAACCATGCGATTCACACATTCGTTCTCACAAAACATTCACACTAGTTTTCCCACTTCCAAAGAATTTGATTCCAATTAACATATTAACTAGCTAAAAATCATCAAATTAAGCTGATTTTCGGTAAATAAAAATACTGAATATGATTCCTCGAACATATATAACATGGCAATGTTTTAGTGGTCACTTGCAGATAATGATGACTGATGAGGAGCCAAACCCACACAAAAGAATGATTTGGTTTTGTTTCGCAAAGCTGGTTTTATTTTGTTTTTTTTTTTTATAAATAAATTATGCAGAAAATGCAGAATGGTTTGAATGTGTTTTCAAACCATTCTCCAAGAGCTACACCATCTCATTAAATCAAAATAAAAATAAAAATAAATTAACGCAATGTAAGGGAGTGAGTGTGTTTATGTGTGTGTGTGTGTGTGTGTATATATATATATAGAGAGAGAGAGAGAGAGAGATTGAATTGTACTTCACCATGTTGGTAGAAACGAGCACTAACAAGTGGTCGACCCACAAATCAACGGCGGATTTCCAGTTTTCAACTTGCTTCCTATCGGCCGATTCGACGAACGATTCAGAGAGAAGTTTGTGGGTTTTTATGGCCGAAACAATGTTCGATAGCTCCGAAGGACTCCGAAATGGTTGTTTCTCGTCGGGAACTTGTTCTTTGATCAGCGAACGAAGTAGTCGAGGTTTCAGAGCGACGTCGTACATGTTACGGAAGTGGTCGAAAGCCGCCATTGGAGAGAGATCGAGAGGGTTTTACAGTTTTTTGTAACCACTACTCTTTCTTGTACTGGATCGAAGACGAGGGCTTCAACCTTAAACCCTATAGCTGTGTTGTGGCCAATGTTTTAAAAGTAACGGGTTAAGGTTAACCGGTTCAATCCGATTGGTCAATCGGGTTGAACCATAACACCATCGTCATAAATATATTTTTATTTATTTTTTAAAGTAAAAGTTACATAATAAATTTAAAATATATATATTTTTAAATATTTGTGCAATCAATTTATATATTTAAATGTATGCGTAATCATCAAAATTGAAAACTGATGACTACTCTTGATTAATCATTGTTATAATTATTTTAAATGCAATATAAGAATATTGTAATATTAAATTAAGTGCTTAGGATTTCTTTTTGCTATTTGGAATTTTTTTAGACTAATTTTTTTCTTTTTGCCTTCATAATTTTAAGAGATTTTTTAAAAAATTAAGGTTATTTTAGTCATTTTTGAAAAAAAAATTTAACCAAAACCCGACCGTTTCTCATAATCCACTAATAAACTCATAAACCCGTTAATTCAACCGCCAGATTGACCGATTTTTAGTAGGACTGAATTTTAGAGGGTTAAACCATCCGGTGAGGCACCCGATTCCGGTTCAACCGCCCAATTTGGTCCGAGTTTTACAACACTAGTTGTGACTAGTGATTAGTGAAGTTTCTAGCTTCGAACTGTGCTAAATATTAGGGTAAGGATTGGAATACGGTGGTACGGTGGTCTTGCACTTGAAACATGACATGTGGCATGTAAAAGCGTTTTTTTATTATTGTCCCTTTTTTTTTTCAAAGTGTAGAAACTACTAGGTGTACACGGGTCAATTGGAGTCAATTACCAAGTCTACTCTTGGTAGATGATAAATTTTCTTAATAGCGACTAAACTATGGATACTAAAAGTTGGCAAATTCGTTCATTTTTTTGCATTTTCAAACTCGTAGAATGAAAAATAAAAATTTGTGATGTGCTGCCAAACACTGGTTATATTAAGAATACAACCACTAGTGAGAGTAAACACCTAACCAGCACAATACTAACCAGCTACATTTCTACCAAGTTCAGACTCATTCAACCTAAGGTCCTAAACCTAATCATAGAACATCTACCAATATAATATTATCATTTCTAGTCAGGTGTACCTAACTCAGATGAAAGTCCAGCTAAGAGCTGGGAGGCGTTGGATAAATTACAACGGCTGACTTTCATCCAACGTCTCTCAACTCTTAGCTGACTTCCATCCTCATCAAGTATAACTGACTAGATGATTTCTAATAATACTATATATAATATATAGTAATATTGTAAATGTAAGTATGCGGGAATAATAATAAAAGATTCAAACTAGGCACCAAACTTAAGTCTAGCCACGGAAACTGGTCCAAGGGTTGATACCCTCAAGCACAAGTGTAAGGGCCTATTTGGAAACTTTGAAAACTATGTCTGGCCAGTTCTGATATCTTTATACTATATGATTTTTTATGTGAAACAGCTTCCTACTGGTTTGAAAAAAACTGCATTTATGTCTTATTTTTTGGATAGGATTGAACTGATTTGCAGAAAAAATGCACTTATCAAAAAGTACTGAATAAAAACCAAACAGACGTATCCTCAGCTGGCCAGATTTTTAAGTTTGCCAAAGAGCCCCTAAAAGATTCAAATTGGGTACCAAACTTAAGTCTACGAAGACCTCTGTGGTCTGGGAAGGCTTAAAGAAAGGTAGGAATACTTTCCTCAAAAGCATCTCTTAGGTCATTAAAATGGTAAGAAGGCCAATTTCTGGCTGGCCACCTGGTGCACTTTGGGCCCTCTTAGGAATATCATTAGTGGCCCGGCCCTTTAAATAGGAATGAAGATGCCTACAAGGTGAGCCATGTTTTGGACTCCAATGTAGGCTGGAAATTCAGGCCTAAATCCTTTGATATTCACACCATTTTTCAACAAAGCATTGTAGCCACCCCTACTCAATTGTCCAGTGAAGGTGAGGATAGAATCAAGTGGAATAATTCTTCTTGTGGCAAATTCTGTTCCAAAAGTGCTTGTAATCTTAATGTCGATTGTGAGGATGTTTCTAGTAACAGTAAAAACTGGTCTAAAATTTGAAAAATTACTTCTCTTCCAAAGAATAAATCCTTTGCGTGGCTAGTGTTGCATAATAAACTCCCATGCAAAAGTATACTTTTAAAAAGAAAAGTTGTGGAAAATGATATTTGCCCCCTTTGTTTTAATAGCAGTGAAGACCCTGAATGCTTACTCATGTTTTGTGATTATGCTAGAGAGTTCTAGAAACTATTCAAATTTGATCCCACAACCAGGAATTTTAATTCCTTTCATGAATGGTTCACCCACTTCATTTCTATTCCTAACTTTGAGCTTGACCCCCATGTGTCCACTGGCTGTATTTTTTCCATGGTCTGCCGGCTCCTTTGAGGTTACAGAAACTCCTTTGTTTTCAGACAAGCCATATCTCAACCTGATGCCCTT
>JAESVK010001050.1:112185-158957 GCA_017140935.1 Hamamelis virginiana
CTGACTCCACCCTTGCATATACATACAGCACCTACTAAGGGATTTTGCATAGTATTCTCAAATCAAAACCACTTTCTACAAGGTAAGAAATCATCACAAAATATCTCACAACTCCATAGTTAGAAATCGTCACTGAACATTGTTTTATTTTATAGGATCGCTATGAGACAAGCATTTCTGCACCCGAGAACGGCAACATAGTGACATGCTGACTTCTGTTGTAAGGCATGGAGATTAGACTCTTCAACTTAAAGTTCCCAAAGAACCTCGATTTCTCCAACAGTCAACAGATGACTTACAAGTATGACATAAAAGCGTCAACATATTCAAATATTGATACAATATGATTATCAAGATATACCCAGACCAGTAGGATTATGCTTTAGTTGAGAGCATATGACAAAATGTCATCTCTACGGCAAAACCCAAAAAAATTTATACACTAAATAATTTCATCATACAACAGGCCAAAAAAGAAAGAAGTCAGAAAACTGACAACTCAATTTCAAGAAAAACAATATCTATCATATGGCAGATCAGATAGAGACAAATTAAACCAAAATGTCAAAATGAGAAAACGCAAAGTTAAACGAATCATCAACAATATCACCTTCTTCTCTGGAGCTTTTATTCCAAAAGCCTCACCCATAGCAAGTCGCTGGCTAGACTCCTAGAACAAAACAAAAATAAATACATAAATTAACAGGATGCTAAAAAAAATCCATTGGTTTAAGCGGAAATGATCCTATCTAGGATCCCAGATGGGATTTATGTCCGGTCCATGCAAAAGGACCATTGGGTTTTATTGAAATAGTCCTTATACAAGAAATTTGAACCATTCAATCAAATTCAATGGTACTCAAACATGAACTGGATGTAAATCCCATCTGAGATCCTGGATAGGATCATTATTGTTGGTTTAAGAGTGTCAAGATACGAAGGACATACTTCCTTTCACTTCCATCTAATCAAGAAGAAAAAGGGGGAAAATACAGACAGACAAATTAAGTAAATGTACATACTGGATGATATTGCAAAAGGTTGTTGATGATGGTAAGTCGAATTCTCTCTAATATATCAGGATCTTCAACTTTGCGCCCAGTGTCTCTAGCATATTAACCAATATCAATCTGTAAGTGGTTCTAAATGCAAAACATCTTATTGAAAATCTACTTGCAGACTCAACTTCCATTTTGATGCAAATAAAATAAAACACATAATTTCCAAGTCAAGAAAGAAAAGCAAAAAGAAGATTGAGATGGTGTCATTACTTTACAAGTCCTGTAGTTATAGGATTATGGTTAGTTTGGAAGCTTATATCCCAATTTCCTACCACTAGATTGCCTGGAATTGTCAATAGGTGGTAGTTCAAAGGGTCTACAAAGAGGTTTAGAATTTGGAATCAAGCAGAAAAAATATTATTGTTGTAGATTTCTGCAAACTATATACTAGTACTGATGCAATATAGTAGTGCAGCACGAACTATTTTGGCATATTTTAGGCATATGTGATTTATCATAAAAGTTAAGTGACTTATCTCAACGTCATGGTAACTAAGAAAGAATTTGTGCGAACAGTTCAAACTGATAATAATAGATGGCTTAGATCAATTTCCAAATATTTTTAGTATGATTTTCTTTATTGTAATCAGTTTTGGAAACTTTTGGAGAAAACATACACTTCTTTTTTGTCAATTTCTTCACTAGCTATTGACAGCCAAAGCTGTTTGGGCTTGGTCTCACAGTTTTTTCCTAAGAAAATCTATTTTCAGTTTTCCTTTTGCTGTTCCTGATTTGTTAGAATTTGGCGGTTTTCCATTGTATCAGAGGTACAAGGCTGACCATCCCCAGACCGAAAGATAACTCAGATAGAAAATGCCTCTGCAAATCATGATGCTTGGCGTGATTATATTTGATTACTATTATTATATACTAGAATCTATTTTAAGACATATTTGTCTGATATTAATAAGAAAACTGAATGCTTGAGCACCTCAGGATGCGAGCAAATTAAAGCTTTCTCATCTCACCAGTCACCACAAATAATTTCCAAAAGCCATCCATACATACGTCTGATTATTACCTCCCCTACATTAGGATGACACTCGAAATACAACATGTTGATGAACCTTTTTTTTGTCCAATAGCTCACATATAATTAATGGACCAAATTACCAATCCCATAATTGGTATGGGATAGACAACTCAGCAGGCAAATGCCACTGATTAGCAAATAAGATATAGAAGTATGAATTCCTAGTGCAGGTTATGGTTGCTCATAGTCATCAATTTATGTGACATGGAACATAGTTGCCAAAAACTCAGCGCATATGTGCCCACAGGCACACTACTAGTTGGAATGTTTGTGCACATAGCAATAAAGAAAGGGAGAACAATAATAATAATAATAATAATAATAAGAAGAAGAAGAAGAAGAAACAAACTTGTTAAATTTTTAGTGGTTGGTAAAAGTAGACCAATCTGATGACAACTGCTTCTCTAGAAATTTTTTATAAACTTCATCCATCTCAAAGTACAACATAAGCTCTACATAAGCACCTTACAAGAGAAAAATGTTCAAATAATTACTCATTTTTAAAGAATTACTCACAGTCGTGTGATGAAAAATTTTGTTTGTGTGACTGATCCCTCTGTTGTAACAGTTCCCTTTGACACATCCAATCCTAAATCTTTCAGTGCCTTCATCTGCCCTAGTGTAAAACAGGACAAGTCAAATATCTCTAATCTTATTCAAAGACAATAATTTAAAAGACAATCAAATTTTAAATTAAAAAAAAAAAAAAGACAATCAAAATCAGAAGAGATCAACTAAGCTCTGAAACCCCCAGGACAGCATTAACACAGAATCATTACCGTTAGTAATACTGGATAAGCACAAACAGCACATATGAAGCTCACATTTATTAATATCTTGCTGAAACATAATAAATAATACAACAATTCTATATCACCCGAAATTAAAAACCACCCTGACGTGTCATGGTTTGAGTGGTGTGTGAAAAAGAGGGAAGCAGTTTGAGAGGAGAGATTTCACCATTCAAAGCAGGACACATCAGGGTGGTTTTTAATTTCGGGTCAAAGTGTCTGGTGCTATAGTATTTTTCTAAATAATATTATACATGTTTCAAGCGAACATCGACATTCCCACATCTGAACATCTAGCACATGTCAATTGGTCAAATGCCAAATATATGAAAACGGCTTTATATGAAAAGCAGACGGGTGACAGCTTAAAGGAAAAGAGGCAAGAAGACATGATTGAAGATACTGTAGCTAACCTAACCTCTTTCCAACATTCCTCCATAATAAAGGTAACAACATTATTCGGGTTTGCATGCATAGGAATATAGAAAACAAAGATTACTCGCATGATGTATATTTTCCTATTGCATCAATATCATTCAAGAAGAGAGAATGGAACGAGTTGGCAATAGTCACTTCACCGTGTCAATGAGAGCTCCAAGGCGATCTCCGAAGCTTAGTTGTACAATTGTTGCATCAGAATCTGAATCTTGATCTATCCGAACCATCGGCATCGGAACATAGTCAGAATCCTGATCGGTGTTCTGCAATTGAAAGTATCATGTGAATGTTATGTAAATAAAAAATATATAGGTAAAGAATTTTTTTTCATGCTACAAATGATGAGTGATAACTATACTGTAGAAACAATATGTATTTCAACCGGCCTCGCACTTCCAAAAAGCTCATCTTATTAGAAGTTGCATATGATTTCAGATATTAAAACTCAAGGAAACTGAACGAGCAGGCTGCATTTCACTGACCAATGAGGTTGAACCCACAGCACCTGTACCATTTGTAGAAGCATGCAAAATGTTCCTACATAACAATTCAAGTGATGTCAAGCAACAAAATACTGCTTCATCATAGCTATTGTATATGATGATTCTTAATTGGATAAACACAAACACACATAAATAACGCATGTTTGAGAGCAATAGGAAATTAGAAGGATCCACACACCATGCACATCAAGATTTTAAATAAATAAAGCCTTCTTGGGAATTGAAAACTGATTTAGATTCAAATTTAAGACATCGTAAAAAGGCCCTGTTATAGTTTAATGAGGTGATTATAAGTAATCCAACATCATCAGAGACTAATTGAAATTTACAGTTACAAAATCAAAGAGTAGTTTATAATAGAATAAAAAAAGTCAAGCAACCCAAAGAAGAAAACCTAACAAGATTATAACAATCATACCTGAATTAAGAAACAAATGAATCATCAATCTTTCTAGCTTGTATGAATCAACATACATAATCAAACATTTAAGTTTTAATATAAATGCAAAAAATGAATAAAATAAAAAATAAAAAGGATCAACGCAGAGAGACCAAATTGTCTTATATATTAATCTAAGTAGAGTGAAGGTTTCACTTTTCTCAGCTCTCCAATAAATAATTATAATAATAAATAAAAAAATTCAATGCTTTGCTTGGTAGCTGAGATAACATATGAAAACAGAAGAAATCAACACTCAGAATTGTAGTTTTTTAATTAATTATAATATAACCGGAGGAGACAAAGAAATAATCGACTCCACTTTTTCATTTTCTAGAAACGAAAGACAAAATAAAACATTTTATTTTGCTCCATCGTCTTCTAATTAGCCTCAGAATCGTATTTTCTCTTCTTTCTCTTGAGTTCTCCAAGTAAAGATTTCCAACATTTTGTCAGCAACCAAACGAAGCAGGAGAAGAAAGCTGGAAGATACTTTCTTACTTGTTTCCCGAGAAAGTGAGCCCGGATTCTAGGAATCGGTGGGGAATTGGGGAAATCTTGAAATATTCATGTGGAGAGATTCGCGGAGTGAAATCCAAAAAGGAAACCCTAGATCGACGGAGAGTGAAGGACAGGAAGGCGTTAGCGACGGCCATGATATGCAGGGATGGGTCTCTCTGTGTGTGTCCGGAGAGTGTGGGTGAGAGTTTTTATGCGTCTTGGATTTAAAGGGGAAAGTGCCGTCGTTTGGAGAGCTGATATCGTCGTTGAGTGCTACGCAGCGTCACCTTGGTGGTTGCACTACACGTCAGATGGCATTTTTTTTCATGTAGCTTTTCTCATAATTGACCTCTTAAAATAAAATTTTTTATTTCTTTCACTTTTTATAATAAAAATATATAGATTCACATATCCAATCAACTGCCACGTGTCAATGCGAAGATAAAAACTGTTGTTTTTAATAATATGAAATATGATATTCAATGTGACATTGACACGAAATAATTGACTGGTCAACGAGATCAGATATAAATAATTTTTTACAAAAAGTCAAATGTAGAATAATATTGTTTCAGGAGGTCATTTTTAAATAGAAAAAATTATCCATAAGGTCTATTTTGAGTTATTTTTTATTTAAAAGTCTCATCATCTTTTCGCTTTACTTAAAAATCAAAATCTAAGTTTTTTTTTTTATCCCAAAGTCCAAGCACTTTCAAAAAACTGATATACACATCAGTTTTCTACACAATGATTAGTTTCTGCAAAATTAAAGAACAAACTAATGTATTTCTCATTAAAAATGGTTTTTCGGTAAAATGAAAAGATTGTGGAATTTTTAGGTAAATAAAACTTATAAAAAATGACATATGGATAAACACCCCCCTATAAATAAATAAAACATCCATTTTTGGGAGTTATGCTATTGAGTACCGAAAATTACATGTAATAATGTCACACACATCCGCAACATGTCGTCAAAATGTAATAAAGTAGGACTCGAAGCCATGTCTGTAATATAATTACTATTACTATGAAACTTTATTAGTAGGTTAGCTGGTATTCGCATCTGTACAAGATTGGCGTACACATATATTTGCAATACCACCGGCGAATCCAAACTTTAAATTAAGTACACCGTCGAGAGTCCAATATGTACATGAGATTTGAGTTCTAGATTTGTATATTTTTATTTATTACAAGTCTCATGCAAAATGTTCGTTAAAACAAGGTCTATTATTTTATTATTTTCAAATTATTGTGAACTTTGCAAGATATATAGGTGGACACCCACCTCATTTATTACTTGTGGAAACTTTGCAATACAAATGAGGTAAATAATTCATCTCACTCGAAAAAACAGCAAAGAGATAAGAAGATAAAAAAGAAAGGGGTTCCACCAATTACTGGTTCAACCTCATAATTGCTCTATATATTTATGTACACACAAGAGATGCGAAGTGGTGAAAAATAAGTAGAGAAAAAAGAGAAAAAATATTCATAAGAGATAAAATAGAAAGGTAAGATCAGAAATAGAGAAATCCATAAAAATTGAGTATAGATTTTCTAAGATTATTATCAATAATAAAATATCTCCCCGTGTACGTACCACGTAGATATTTTTGTCGAACCACGTAAATACTAGTGTTCATTTATTTTGTGCTTTTACTTTAATATTCACAACGCAAATATATCTTTAATTTTAAAAACCTAGTTTTTATTTTTCTACAGCCCAAACTTGAGCTGGACCCAAACCCCCTTGGTTGCCCAGCTCAAGAGATGCTACGTGCGGCCTTAATTTATTGTTTTGCTTCAATTTTTTCCTATAAAAAATACTAAAATGCTCTCTCTTTTTTTAGGCAAATTTCACTGTGAAATCCAAAAATGAGTATTATAACTCTTAAGATTGCAGTGAAACCAGACAAATGCCATTTTAAACTATCAATATATATGGAATAGTAATAAGATCCATCCCTCCAATATATTTTGATAAACAAGATGTGAAACCTACTACATAAATCACAATGCAACCAAAAATTAACTAGAGGAAAAATATATCTAGAGCTTTCGTGGTGTGAATATTTTATGAATTCTCTCCATAAATCACAATGCATCCACTTAATCATCAGATAGGGGATCACACGAGTTAATCATTCAAGTTTGTTCAAGTAGTACTGATTTAAGTAACAGTTGAAGTTTATTCAAACAGTGTTTATGTAATAATTGAAGCTGCAAGTATCCATCATCCATCGTTAGGTCATATGAGAAAAATTTGATCTATCACATATGGTATTGGACTTCTTAAAATGCTTTAATTTCAAATGTTAAATCATTTGTGATAAGAGCCGTCGTCTTTTGATAAATTTGTATTCATGGTGATGAGTGTTTGCTGAGTATACCAAAGCCAGCAAATGCTTACTACAAATATTTTTGTATATATATATAACTGGACAATTCAACTGTCAGATGACGCCTAAATACATTTTAATTGTTTGAAGTACCTGAACTAGATGTATCTTGATTTATTACGATATTTTAATAATTCATCTCACACTAAGAATTTTACTCCTTGGTCAACTCATGCCAATTTTACTCATTCAAAGCTTTTCAATTTCAAATAAGCATTATCTTTAACCAACTGGATTAGCTAAGTTAGTTATGGCTCATAATTATCATCTAAGAGATCATGGGTTTAGTTATCACTTTTGGTGAGCTTATGGTGGACTTGTATCCTCACGCACCCTGCACCCAATAATTCCCGCACCGTGGTATCCCACCCTCCTAACAACTAATCCTAAGTTTAGTCCCATCCCTAATACCCAATGTTAAGATCACCACACAAAGTTGACCAAATTTCCACGACCAGTATGCCTTTTTGCCCACACATATGTAGTACTAAACCCTTTTCCAGTAAGAAAAAACAAAGATTCATCAAGTGCAAGAGGAGAAAGAAAAGGGACCAAAAAGAAGAACCAGCATCACAAAGTCTCACTCTTTCCCTGAATAGACTCCATCCTCCAACTCAAACGGTCAACCCAAACTTTTCAATTCCAAATTATTAATTTTTCACCAGCCATCCCTAAGAATGAGCAGACCTACAAGCTTTATCCTAGCTATTTATACTACACCTGGAATTTAATCGTTAGATCAGATATTTTTCTTACGCATGTCATGTATTATAAAAATTACAGTGATTCAACGGTTGATTTCTCAAAAATTTTATTTTAAAAAATTATCATATCTAAAAACATCACAATTTTTTAAAGTGAGATTTTTTAAAATTTAACCGTTGGATTAATATATTTTTCGGTGTGGATGACTTATATAAATAGAATATCTAATATAACGGTCGACTTCTCGGAATATTCGATTCACATTAGTGTTTTGAAAACAAGCAATAAAAATAAAAATAATGATAAAATGATTGGTAAGGTGAAATGTCCCATTATTAATAAAGAAAAAAAAATTATTTCGTCAGGCACATTAATTGTCTTTCCATATCTATCTATTTTTAAAAAGAAGTGGGACTCACAATGAGCATGAATCAAATCTCTTGAAAGAGAGGTTCAGCGAATTGCTGGATTGTTGACCTATTAGCATGTATACTCATTTTGAGAGAGAGGAATCAAATTCGAGTACATGATATCAATTAGCTAGTGTTGAGAAGACTTGGGATAGATATATTTTTCCATCAATTTTTTTTTTTATATATATTTTTTAAAATCCCTCTTGTGAGAAGGCAATATAGGGGCAAAGTAAATTCAGGAGGGTAGCTAAGATGGTTGAATTTTAGCGTACCAAGTTTGAGGTTCATGGGCTACTTACTCAGAGTATTTATTTTGCATTTTACCCAGTGCCAATGATTAGTAGGGTATTACAGTCACCTGAGGAATTAGTTGATGTATGCGTAAATTGGCTCAGACACCCCGTCATACAAAAAAAAAAAAAAAAAAAAAAAGGATAAAGTAAAGGACAATTTTATTTAGCGGTGCTTTATTACAAAGTTAGTAGACAAATATAAAAATTCGTCTTATATTATATTCGTACAAATTCAAAAATTTATCGCAACCCACAAGAGTACTGTTTTTCAATCATTTTTAGAACATTAAAATAAAATAAAAGAACAAAAATAATAATTTATTTTATTGACATATTTTTATTATTTTTATTTGAATTTAAAAGAATAAAATAGTAAATTCCTCCAAATTTATTTCATTGTCACGCATGTGAAAACAAAGAGGAAAACAGTACATTCAATCACGGAGGCGTAGAGGACCCTCTAGCTAAGAGTCCCAATCCCCAATTCAATAAGGGCAAGGGCCCTGATTTTAGCGGTAGTGTCCTTTCAGACCTCAATTTCCCCCCTAAATTTAGCTGGACCCCCACTCGTTCTCTCTGCGAAGATTCTCCACGACGACAGCTTCAGGGCAAAAGGAGAAAAAAATCAACCATCGTTCTCACTCGTACTTTCTCTCTCTACAAACACCTTAGTTTCTCTCTCCTCAATTCAATCCCTTCCGATCAGACGAATGCGGGTACGGTATGTCCTCGAACTATGTACTATCGAATTGATCTTATTTTACGAACAGTACATGTCGAATTTCTTGTAATTGGTCGACAAACCCTAGGTATTAGGGTTTCGAGAAGTTGTGAAATTTTCAATCTGTTTTTGCTGAATTGGGTAAACTATGTGTTGTTTTCTTTATTATCTTTTGTTCAGTGTTCTATATGCTTAAACACTTTCTAGAAGTTGATTTTTGTGAATTTTTTTCTCTCGCTATTTTGTTAAATTTATGTTGTTTTTGCAATTGTTTTTACTGGCAACTTCTGTTTGGTTTTGGAGAAAATGCGGGAAAGAAGAATATGAATTAGAAGTTTGAGACCCAGATTTTTTATTGTTTGGGGCGTAAGAAATTGAAAAATTTCCAGTCAACCATGGATAATTCAACCTTTTGGCTTAGTCGAAGTGAGTTTTGATTTTAGTTGAAATGAAAAAGACTTGAAATATAAGATTAAAAATTCTACAGTTTGTTCTTTGGTTCTCAGGTTTCTAAGCTACCAAGCAGAGAGTGAGTTTTGTTCTTTATAGTGTCCAATGCTTCGTGTCACTGTTTCATTTTATTTTCTAAGCTTTGCTGTAACTTTCTTGAGTAGAATGCTGTATGTAATTGTCAAATAAAAGACTCGGTGAGTATTTTTAACCTTATCACCATGTTCAGTTGATGGCATATTCGTTTTGAATTCGATACTTGTGCTCATAGTGTTCATGACAGGTCACTGCCTTGGAGATAGTTGCCTGAGAAATTGAATCAAGTTATATAGGAAGAAACCCTTTTGTGGGTATTGGTTATTATGATTGATTTTGTGTAATGGCGGGAAATGTGAGATTCGAGTTGGCTTCAGCTAGTCCGGAGGAATCAGGTTTCTCGGCCAATTACCCAAATGGGCAGAGGGGGAATTATCCTGGTGCCAGTTTGGATAGGTCTGGAAGCTTCCGGGAGGGTGGTGAGGGCCGGATGTTTAATTCTGGGACTGGTTCGGCCAGGGGGAATGCTACATCGACAGGAGATTTGCCTTCATTGTCACAGTGCTTGACGTTGGAGCC
Source organism: Hamamelis virginiana (assembly GCA_017140935.1). Taxonomy (NCBI): domain Eukaryota; kingdom Viridiplantae; phylum Streptophyta; class Magnoliopsida; order Saxifragales; family Hamamelidaceae; genus Hamamelis; species Hamamelis virginiana. The sequence goes on from JAESVK010001050.1 coordinate 122,554, forward strand.
AATTACAATGGGGGATCAGAAATATCTCCGTTTGGGTGAGCTAAGGAGGGCTCTGGGGTCTTTTGGGAGCACTGCAGAAGACAATTCTTTTGGAGCTGCTCATGCTAAGCCTCCCCCTCCAGTGGCCTTGGAGGAACTAAAGCGGCTCAAAGCAAGTGTGGCAGAAGCATCTATGAAGGCCAGGTATTTTTAAACTTTTTGATGTACTGATTGACCATTGTGCTTGTCTCTTGGGATCAATTTTTTTAATCTATTTGTACTCTCGAGCACACACAACAAACTTCCAATATCTTGTAGTAATTGGTGTTGGGGCCTATAGAGGGGACCTTTGATGCAAATGGGTGAGGTACAATGTAGTGACTTATGGATTTTCATCATTTTAATAGTTGTTGTCCACTTAAGATGCATCATCTGTTGACCAGGGTTAGAACAAAAATGTTTGATGAAGCTTTGGATGGCTTGACCAAGTATAATGAATCCCGAAACTCAAAGAAGCATCAACGAAATGAGCTATTCAGAAATGAAAGATCGGGTGGGTCCAACTTGTTAAAATTTGGAACTCAGATTCAGCGAAACCCTCCAGACCTTGTGACTCAAAGACTTGAGGACAGGACTAAGAATGGTGTTCTGAATAAGCGTGTTCGCACATCAAAAGCAGAAATACGGGTTTGTATCTGAATTTTTTTCAAGGATTTGTTGCTTTTAACATCTTTTAAAATATCATCTTCTATCTAGCAGTAGTCCCTCAAACGCTCATACTATTTCTCGTTCTCCCCTTCATCCCCAGCCAACACACACACCCACACCCACACCCCAAAAGAAAAAAAGAAAACAAGCTATGTAATTAAATCTGACCAAGTTTGATGTGATTACATGTTTTTCCATGATTTTTTGGCGAGTATTTATTTATTTTATTTTAATTAGGTGGTTTTTGGAGGTAACCTGGAATTTATTGGTCCACTGTATTTTAGATTGCATTTTAATACATAGAATTGTAAAATGGAGACATCATCATGATGACCAAATGAAAATACAAACAGGGTATTTATTGAAATCGTAAAAGCTCATCAATCGATACAAGTGTATACAAAACCAAATAGACCTGTTTAGATATTATAAAATATCCGATGAATTTTATCCAAATTGAATGGAAAGCTCAATGGAGATTTTGGATATTTATAGGAAATTTATACGTTCGATTCTTACTCCAAGCTCATATCCGACATCAATCATATATTGATCACTTGATGAAGGTTTGACCACTTTTTAGGTATTTTCATTGACTGTTTCGAGTTATTAGTTCATTTGTTTAAACCATTTCAGGCGGAAGGGCGGAATAATGCTCTCCCAAGGCAGTCTCTGGTCATAGGGAAAGATAGAGACATGCTCAAGGATGGTGGTTCTGGCTCTGATCTGGTTGATGAAAAGACTCGCAAACTGCCTGCTGGAGGGGAAGGTTGGGACAAAAAAATGAAGCGGAAACGCTCTGTTGGCAGTGTGTTTATTAGACCCATGGATGGTGATGGGGATTTAAAACGAGCTATGCACCAAAAGCTTGGAAATGAACCTGGTTTACAATCTTGTGATGCCCAAGGTTTCAGGTAGTGCCTTTCTTTTTATATGAAGAACTACTGATATTTTTGGTTGTGCTATACTGCTGCTGGTTTAAGACTCTTTTCACTTCATTCCAATTTAATATTGACAGTGATTTCAAGAAGCATAAACAATATTTCTAGAATAATGATTTCCCTGGAAAATTCGAAGTCTTATCCCTGAAAACACTTTTAATCTTTGATATTTATTGCAGAGAAAATAGTTAGCTATGCCCTTTCCTTTTTGGATGACTTAAAGGTGTGCAGATTTATTTATTTTTTGAAAATGTTTTATGTGCTCCGTGAATGCATTTGAGTGCTGGAGAGTGCACTTCTCTTAGGATGGTTTGCCAATCTCTAACTTATTGCTTAAAAATGAGATTGAAAATACCTCCTCATAAAAATCATGGGACTAAATTGTGCATTCATGTTATCTTACAAAATGAAACTATTCATATAATTTTAGGGTTCGTGAGCTTCTGAAGGAAATTTTGTCTAAATCATTCAATCTTTGCTAAAGAGACGTCTTTGACATTCAGTTTTCTGGTTGGATTTGTTTTCTTCTAAATTGGTTTTCTGTGATATATTATGTCGAATCGAAGATGCGAACCACTATGATGAAACCCACACATAGTCGCATAAGCAATTCATTGGAATAGAGTGCGGATCTAGTAAGGATGGGACAATTAGGATGTTAGAAATGAATGTTATGAGCATGCAGTTGGAAGACAATTATGAAGAAGAGGAGGGAAAAAAATGTGAAGAAACAGCAAAAGGCTTACCAGAAAATTGTTCTATGATCAGTCCTTTGGCGTCCCCTGTTCAATTTTTGGACTGAAAAAGTTTTGTTTCGTATTATTTCTTCGCCTTCGACAGGGTCCAGTCCAAGTTCTCTATGTAGAACCTGCCACTAATTGGAAATAGGAAAACACTATAGTTTTATGTCTCTTTGTTTTGTTGCTTACTTGTATATCTCCCGTTTTCAGGGGTGTCTTTTTGTCCTGGGTACAGGGACAACCTTCAACTTATCTCTTTGTATACAAAACTGTTTTTTGGTTGACTTTTCTGTTTTACCTGTATGAACTAGGGCATGTTGGAAATGAACTCTTTATGTCATTACCTTTATGATGGGTCTTCCTTCTGTGTTTCAATCCCTTTACAGTTTGTTATGTTGTTTACATGTGTTGATAATCTCCAATTACATTGCCATATCTTGTTTTGTACATTGCCGTAAGAAATCGAAATATAGTTCTTATGTTCTTGAAATTTCACATCTCTCGCAGGTCAGGATCTTTAAGCCGTACTACTGGTATTAACAAGTTAGAAAGTACGTCCTTCCCTGCTAGTTCAAATGTCCGAGGGACCACCAAGAACGAATTGGAAAAGGTCTCTCTAGCAAGGGATCTGTCAGCTGGATTAGCTAAGGACAGACTTGTGGCAAAAGGAAACAATAAGTATGTATTCGCTCCTTCGAGATTAATTATTGTCTGAGTTAGCGCCAGCTCACTATATAGTGCTAGCTCACTATATAATTGAGTTTTAGTTGCTATTATAGAACTCAAGTTTTCTTTGCATTGTTGCTTGTTTTAAATATCGTCTGAGTTAGTACCAGCTCATTATATAGTCAAGTTTTAGTAGCTATAATATAATTCAAGTTTTCTTTGCTTTTTTGCTTGTTTTAAAATTATTATATTTTGTTCCTAACTTAGTTTTTTCATTTTTGATACATCCATGACTGCTGTCTAGGTTAAATATTCGTGACGATAATCCTGTAGTCAGTTCTAGTCCTGTGACAAAAGGGAAGGGTTCAAGGGCACCACGAACTGGTACTGCAGTGGGGCCAAACTTGTCTCCTAATTTTCCTCGTTCATCTGGAGCGCTCGAAGGCTGGGAACAGCCTCCGAGTGCCAACAAAGTCCAGTCAATTGGTGGGGCTAACAATCGAAAGCGTCCTATGCCCACAGGATCATCGTCGCCCCCCATGACTCAATGGGTTGGTCAGAGACCACAAAAAATTTCTCGCACAAGGAGAACCAATCTGATTTCTCCTGTATCAAACCATGACGAAGTGCAGACATCATCTGAAGGTTGCCCCCCATCTGATTTTGGTGCTAGAATAACTTTTAGTGGAACCAATGGGTCGCTTCTGTGCAAGGGTGTGAGTAATGGCACTCAGCAACTTAAAATGAAACTTGAAAATGTTTCATCTCCAGCTAGATTATCTGAAAGCGAAGAGTCAGGTGCTGGTGAAAACAGTTTGAAGGGAAAAGGAATGGGTGGCGGTGAAGTGGAGGAAAGATCTGTAAATGGTGGTCTGAGTAATGCGCCTTCTGTATTGCTTACAAAGAAGAGTAAAATTTCTGTTAAGGAAGAAATTGGAGATGGTGTGCGGAGACAAGGACGGAGTGGAAGGGGCTCATCATTTTCCAGGGTTAACATTTCACCAATGAGGGAGAAGTTGGAGAATCCAGCCCCAACAAAGCCGCTTCGAAATACGAGACTTGGTTCAGATAAAAATGGAAGGTGTTGAATGTTTCTCTCTCACATTGGAATAAAGTTTTAAAATTGCCATATATTGCTAACTTTTATTATAGAAATATTAAATTTGTTAATTTTTTTTCCAGCAAGTCAGGCCGTCCTCCTCTTAAGAAGTTGTCAGATCGCAAGGCGTTAACTCGTATTGGGCAGACTCCAAATTGTAGTTCTCCAGATTTTACAGGTATAATGTCAAGATAATACTGTCAAATTTGAATTCCAAACATCTGAGAGATTTCAAACTTTCAGGGAAAAGGTTGCAAAATTTGATTCTCCATAATTTTGGGTACCTGTTTAATTATTTTTTCTTTTATTTTTTTGGTATTCTCCCAAGATTTTTTTTATACTTATTATATACATATATGTGAATGAAGATTCTAATCCACAGTCCATATTTTTTATTATAATAAAAAGTCATATGGTTTCTCTTTCTTTTAATTATTCTTTAGTTGAACAAATATTTAAAAATTGAATAATGAATATAAATTGGATGCCAAATGGTTTGCCTTGCTGAAACTTGCTGAGAGCAAATTTGTTATATGCTTTTTCACATGATTCTCTAGGTGATTCAGATGATGATCGCGAAGAACTTTTAGCAGCTGCAAAATTTGCTTCTAATGCCAGCTGTATGTGTCTGACCTCAAAATTATTTATTTATTCATTTTTCCTTTCACGACAAAAGACTGATTTTTTTTATGTGAGCATATTTATTTATTAAGGTATTACTTCCCTTTTCAGATCTTGGCTGTTCTAGTTCATTCTGGAAAAAAATGGAACGAATTTTTGCATCTGCCAGCGTAGGAGACTTGTCCTACTTGAAGCAGCAGGTGGTGACCAGAATCTACAATTATAAGGATGATTTTGAGATTACTTTGAGTTATGTTTTATTTGTTTTAACTGGTTTCTCACAGATTCTCTTCAATTTCCTATCTTATTTTGGATCAGCTGAAATCTGGGGAGGAGCTTCATGAAAGCTTATTTCGGATGGTTGGTCATGGGGATAATGATTCGGTATTTTCTACTGGCAGATATCTGCTTATTCACAGCATTGTTTGATAATTTAAGACACCTGTTTTTCCCATTTTGCTACTTATTTCCGTTTTCAACTTGTCTATATTGAACCAGTGGTATACATTATTTGATTGAATTTTTATCTCTTCTAGCTCATAGCAATCATTTTAGCAACAGCCTGTTATCTAAATGAGTATTATGCAATTAATAAGGGGGTAATTGGATGTCTGATGGAAACAAATTCATTCCTATATATTTTGTGACATTTTCAGCCTTTTGAATGAAGTGAAATTGGATTCATCACCATAATTGACTGAATATTATGGAATGACATCATTTCATCAACAAATGCTTTGTGAAACACATGGACGATTCCCATGGGAATTAACATTGCTCTAATCAATCCTAGGTGCTTAGTGCCAACTGCCAAGTATCTGTTGTTGGTACCACAATCCCTGCTTTGCCATTTTAGGCTGCTGCTGCGAGCCATTTCGTCACTCAAAGCATATGATTTAATTTCCTTTTTTTCACTGGTCTCTCCATTCTTTTTCTTCTTTCAGTTATGGCACCATGAATACTGTAATTGGCGTTCTCGATCATGTTTTGCATCTCAATTTGTACTCAAATAGTTAATTACTGTATAGGTTTACTCCTAGAATGCACTCAATTTTGTTTTTTCTGTCCTTGTAGTTCTTTCATTTGTATCATTTCCTCATCTTTGATTCCCTTGTTTTGGTGGACAACTTGTGCTTTGATGGTTTCAGTCTTCAAAACGCAAACCAAAAATAAAACAAAACACATTTTGCAAGTTACTCTAAATTTCTATACGGTTTTGAGATTTTCTTCATTTTATATTTTTTAAAGCTCTTCTTTTTCAGGATGATCTCGTGCATGAAGAAAGCTCTATGTTTGAAACTCCTGTTTCTGGCCAAAGAGAGAGAAGCCTGCTGAATCACGTTGGGTCAAAGGAGTCAGCTAGGACTACGGAGTTGGTTGATCAATTTCAGGATACTGATGCCTTATGTGGAAGATTGGGCTCAAAAAGGAGGTCTAATGGAGCTCCCCCTCTGTACCAAATAGTATTATCAGCTCTGATTGTAAATGATGAAGTGGAAGAATTTGACGAAAACTGTGAAGGGAGAGATGTGTCTTTTAGAAAGGATAGAGATGATTCTCCATGTGGTACATGTCTACATATTGATGCTGAACCTAGAAAAAGGGACACAATGGAATTTGAATATGAGCCTATGTTGGGACTTCAAACTCAGAAGCAATGTACTCTTGACAGGTCTTCTTGTAATGGGAGTTCTACCTTGGATAGGAGGCCAAGTATCCACAATCCTTTCTGTAATGGTGAACTGTTACAAGGAGATTGTGGCTGTATGCATTCAGAGGTTGGGTTCTACCCCGAATTTTCCCAAAATGGTCTGGTTGGGCCACAAACTGCACATATAAATGTTTCTGCCATTTCTTCTTTCGATTGCCAATATGAGCAGATGCATCTGGACGACAGACTGTTGCTGGAGCTACAGAGTATTGGCCTATATTCGGAGACAGTGGTAGGCTTTAACTTTATGATAGAGGGCTTTGTAGTTTTCCTTCTCCCTTTCTGTCCCTTTTTATTTTCTTTTGGGTTATTGAATTGCACATTCTTTTCTTTTTAGATATTTGCACACGATCTGCATCATAGAGTATCTTTTTGAGTCATCTTGTGGCTGGAAATTGGGCATCTCACATTTTAGCTTTCTCTGACTCCCCATTTTCCGTGCCTTCTAACAGCCTGATCTAGCAGACGGAGAGGATGAAATGATTAATCAAGAGATCGTGGTACTTAAGAAGGGACTTTGCCAACAGGTTATGTTACATCAGTGCTTGTCTAAATCATACTTAAACTTAAAGGAAGTGATTCGTTGCAAATGTTTCTTTCACAAGAGAGCTGTTGTTGCAATATTTTTTGAACACTTTGTGCTTTTTAATTTTTTTGGTTGCCTTTATGTCGTACTTTAGGAAATTTACATTGTTTATTTAATTTTGCTCACTCTATTATATAGGTTGATAAGAAGAAAGCGCACTTAGAAAAAATAGATAAAGCTATTCAAGAAGCGAAGGAGGTGGACGGACGGTAGGATACTCAGTAATTTGGACATGTTTCTGAAATTAGGCTGTTAACAGTATTGATGTGAAATATTCAAAATGTTTACTTTGGACCTTATTGACATAAATATAATGTTGTTAATGTGCAGGGATCTGGAGCAGATTGCTATGAACAGACTTACTGAGATGGCTTATAAAAAGCAGTTGGTAATTATTTTGTTTCTTTTCCCATTCTTTGCTTGTTCCTCCAAACATGAAAGCCCATCTTCCTTATCACTGGATGGTTGTGCATTAATATCATATCGAAGCTTCTTGTTGGTTTCTTCCACTTATGGAGTTCTCATATTATTTTTGGAAATATACTTCAATCTATAATCTTAGTGGCACGAGGAGCGTGATGTGTTACTAGTCTTGAGTGATGACATTTCAAATGTTAAAGATTTTGTGATTTACCTCCCAAACTGTTTTTTTGACATCTTTTTCTATTGAAGGCAGTATTTATGAGTTAAATGTATTTAATACTAAGTACTTAACATTGACAATATATTTTAACTACAGTTAGTTGGGGTTTAATTCCTAGATTTGGTTGAAGTTGATAGAACCATTTGTGATGTAGTCAGGAGTGCAGTAAGACTAGAACATACTTCGAGCTCGGTCAAAGACTAAATTTCCTCGCAGTGTTAATCAAGCAAAACCCTAATGTTCTTAATAGAACATAGAAGTGAAAGGCAAATTTTATTAATAATCAAAAGTCAAAGCTAAGTAGCACAGGTACTTTTACAGAGGAGCTGTGTTCATATTGGAGGCATTTTGGATACTGATATTTCTCAGATACTCTCTGAAAAGTATTCTAATTCTAAAACATATTCTAATACTGAAAATAATTTTTTAAATTATGGAAACTTATCCAATGTTTCTTTGATATTCCTGGATTCTCACAAGACACATCTCGCTGTTAGGATATGACCTCTGTATTTAGAATAGGAATATAATTACAAGGAAAAAGATAAGAAGGCTTATGACATATCCATCTTGTGTCCTCTATACTATTATATAAAGGAAATCATCCTTTTATTTTGCTCACAATTCTATTCTGAAACTGCCTTCTAAATTTTTTATTTTTATTTTTATTTTCATTTTCATATCTTTTGATGGTTACAGTGATAAAATAGTCATTTTCAAAATAGAGGTAGTTTCTTTCTCAACTGTCCTAATTCTGATCTTTCTTTTGTATCCAGTCCATCATGTCTCTCTCTTATAGCTACTTTTTACACTTAAAAGGTTAAAATAATCTTTCTTACAGTAATTTTATTTTTGATTTTACTTTCACACGCAGTGGGCGTGGTTCAGTGCACTCATAACTTTTATTTATAGGAAGATAAAACCCTAATAATAATTGATCTCTTGCCCTTCATTGGGTCTAATCTTAGTTGTACGTTCATAAAATAAATAAGAAGACAAAAACACCCTTATTGACTTTAGGTACAGAAGTGGGAATGTTACTGATACAGTACTTATTAACAGTTTACTGAGAATAAAACTGATTAATACTCTTTGGTCTCACTTATATATCATAGAATTCCAATGAAAATAACCCGTAAAGTTATCTATTCCCAGCTGCAACATTGATACTATAAGTTAAAAAAGCATAAATACCTATATACCCATAATATCATAGCTACCGTAGTGTCAACAATATTGCTAAACACTTGTGCTATTGTACCCCCTGCGAACAGTTCCACTGCAGTATCTCTACTTTGATCCTGCACTTATTTGATTTGTGAAACCTGTTTTCTATAAGATCGGATGATAAGGATTCATTATTTCATCATATATTTCTGATGAATGTTGAATTTTTTTGGTTGGTTTATTGTGACACACAACAAAATACATTACAATGTAGATGCTAGGGTTAGAATCTAGAAAAGCCTACTATGCACTAATAATGTTATTTATGATTAAATAAAAATTATAATATATATCCACAGAGAAATGATCCTGTGAGCATATGCTGACTTTTGCGGAAGTCAGCATTGGCCGATAGGTAATTATTGGATACGTATTTTGAAAAAAACTGACTGTTGGATTTGATACTGTGCATATGTATGTCACGCATGCCAAAAATCACAGTGATCCAATGGTTGGTTTTTTGGATATATCACTGAGAGAAACTGTGATAGTTTTCAGCGGTTAGAATTTTTCATAGTCTATATTTTGAGATGCTGACATCGGATCACTGTGATTTTTGGCATATGTGACATCCATAACGAGAGTATCTAATTCAATGGTCAGTTTTTCAAAATACATATCCCACAATTAATTAAAGGCCTCATGCCAACTTTCGCGAAAGTTAGCATATGTGCACAGGATCGGGACTGTATATACATGTATATTATGATGGTATCCCAAGTTCCCAACCTTGGCTCTCACTACTCCACCTATACCCTTGCACCCTCCCCATCTAGTTGCTTGCTGCAATAGTTTATGCCTTTTTGGCTAATGGTGTTGTCGTAGTTGATATCTCCATTTTGTCTATTGTCGCTGTGGAAAAATTTTACCTAGTATTATTAAAAGTTTGTTTTGAGCATTCGAAACCAAGAGATTGTCTGAAGATTATTATGCTTTTCTTGTTGAGCTCATTGAGAATGTATAGTCTCATTGACCAGAAGTGTATTAGTCTACTTAACTGATTGTAGCAAACTCTATCAGTACATGCATACAATAATAGCAACAGTGGATCTAAATGATAGTCCATTGTGAGATTGGCAATGCCACCAGTAAAGGCATCATAATCTCTTAACTAGAATTAGCACTCAGTGTTTGAGGCAAAAAAGGCTTGTGGGAAGACCCTATTCTGGACTCTTATTATGTTTTCTAAACATGTTTTGATGAAAGGTAATAATATTTCATTTAAAAAAATGCCAAAGGCCAGGTATACAGGGTGTGTACAAAAGGCAAGAAATCACAACTTACATGAATCCAAAAAAAGATGGCGTCCTCCTAACCAATTTTGGGAAACCCAAAGAAAGAGAGTGCCAAAAAACCTCTCGTTCACAGGAATACAACTTAATTCCTTATTTTAAAAAATCTTACTATTTATATCCTTCCAAAAGTGCGTGCACACACACGCACACACACACACACAAAAGGCACAGTGGTGCCACTTTCCATTACTAGTTTTCTAAAAATTTCTAGAAAGATGTTATGGTGGTTGAATCGAAAAACACACTATAATGGTTTATATGGCGCGCAATTCCGTTACAGGAAGTTACATCTTTAAATAGAATGTGCAGCTTATTTCCTACAATCTTTCTTGCTTTTTCTTCCATTTTTTTTCCGTTCTCTCCCTCTTCCACCTTAAAGCCAGTAGTTTTAAACGTATATCTGTTAAATTTGTTACTAAAACTTGGATCCAAAGCTCAGCACCAAATTTCTAAAGGTCATTTTAAAAAATTTGTCAATTATTATTGTTATTATTTGCTTCACTTATGTTAGATACTTTGATCTACTTGATCTTTGATGTCTAGCCACAAAGGCAAATGATTATACTCACTGTTATTTGTTTTCCTCTATGAAACTCATGTGAAGTATGAACAACTTAACATTTTTAATGCTAGTTTCTAGTTACTTTTATAAGCATTTTTATTGAATATATTTTTGTTGGAAGTAGATATAAGTTAGAAAAAAAAGAAGAAGAAGTAATTATAAGATTATAGCCAAAACCAACTTAAAAAACATCATAAAATACTTTTCCCATACTAAAAAGATCATTAGGTTGAATAAAATTCACTAAAACTTTTTGAAAACATTAAGGGTTTCTTTGTGAATTTTGAAAAACTAGATCAGACTCGGTGGTTTTTAAATAATCGAGCTCACGATTGGGTTGAAAAAAAAGTGTTTATACTTACAATCTGTACAAGGCTAAACAAATTTATAGAAAAGATTTACTCACCAAAAAGTTGTAAAATAAAAACCAATTAGATTCATCTCTAGCGAGCCAAGTTTTCATGTTTCCCAAACAGCCTCTGATATATACAATTTTGGGGTGAAAACAGGTGTCTCAAACCTCGAATGATTAAATGTCAATGCATTTAGCCAACCTCCCCGGCCACCTAGGATTTTGGCATCAATTCAAAGGGTTGACATTTGGTTAAGGGCAGGTTGTAGAATAATCTCAAATTGAATGATTAAATTTCAAGCATTTAGTCAAACCCAAATGGGTTGGGCATAAGGCTTTGTGTATCCTTGCTAGAGATTTGACACACAAGCTCATCTCGTTGAGCGGGTAGAAGGAGAAGAGGCCATCTGGTTGATGTCGAGGGGTTTTAGTTCTTACAGTGGAAGAAAGTTGGTTCTTTCTTTTTTCTTTATTTTAATATTAAATTTTCAAGGGCTTTGTTGTTACCCACTTAAAAATAAAATAAAATTATTATTCTAATAAACATACTTGAGTATGGTTTAATTCTTAACTGTGTGTAAATTTTGTTGTTCTACTCTAAATTTCTAACACGCATTCATATATAGTTGTGAAATTTAATTCTTATAGTTGCTGGTGTTAGTCAGATGAATACTGTAAACTTTGCTTCATTAGTTGTTTATTCTAAATGCTTAAATTAATGGTGCTGCATTAGGGGTAAACCATAAAGTGCTTCTTTGACCAATTTTGACAGGCCACTCGGGGAACTAATGCTTCAAAAAGTGGGGTCAGTAAGGTGTCAAAACAAGTTGCCTTGGCCTTTGTGAAGAGGACTCTTGCTAGATGTCGGAAATTTGAAAATACAGGCAAAAGTTGCTTTAGTGAGCCTGCACTTCAGGATGCCCTTTTAACTGCACCTCCTTGGATCAATGATGCAGAATCACTGAATTGTGTTGGCACAACAGTTGCTACTGATATGCATTCTGAAGCTCCTAACTGTCAATCAGAGCCCAGGGTATCAGGTCAGCCATTTTATATGTTATAGCAAGGAATGCCTTCATAAATTTACATGTTTCACTTGTGTACAATTGTTATTATGCTTCCTTTTTGTACAATTGTTTACATTTGGCAATTTCTCTGTTCTGGTGTTCCAAGTATTGCTAGACACTTAATGCTGGAGGTATTTGCTGAGGGCCATTTATATGGGGAAAACCAGTAAAATTTGTTTCCTGCTTCCCCGTGTCATGGACTTCTGCTTTAAACACCTCTGGGTTGTGGAATATTTTTCTTTGGCAACTGTATTTAATAAATGGGTTTCCTGCTCCCACAGGCTCCTTTCCCAGCAGGGCTGAGCGTCAGGACAGATATGAAACTCTCACCCATTCATCTGACCAGTCTTTTGCCAAAAATGGATCAATATCGAACAGAGGGAAGAAGAAGGAAGTGCTGCTTGATGATGTTGGCGGTAGTGCTGCCTTGAGAGCGACATCAACTCTTGGTAACACACTCTTGGGTGGAGCAAAGGGAAAGAGAAGTGAGAGAGAAAGGGACAAAGATACATATGCCAGAAATTCTGTTGCCAAAGCTGGCCGTCCATCATTAGGTAATGTCAAGGGTGAGCGGAAAACGAAATCAAAGCCCAAGCAGAAGACAGCTCAATTATCAAGTTCAGGAAATGGATTTGTTACACATCCTGTGTATCCTTTCGAAAGTGGTTCCAGTGAATTGGTTACTAATGGTAACAATAAAAAAAGGGATGTTAGGTTGATGTCCCCTTGTAACATTCCTCAGGATTCATCTAAGGAGATCAAGGAACCTTTGGACTTTACAAATTTACAGCTACATGACTTAGACTCGATAGAAGAACTAGGTGCAGGCAACGACCTTGGTGGGCCTCAAGATCTCAGTACTTGGTTGAATTTTGATGAAGACGGTTTACAAGACCATGATTCAATGGGCCTCGAAATACCTATGGATGACCTCTCAGATTTGGCTATGCTTTATTGAAGACAACACTGTACATTCCTGTGGATTATTCAACTGTTTAGATGAGAATATGATAGTGCTGTTGTCAGGGCACAACCAGCTATTTTAAGTTATGTCTCTGGCCAACTGGCACTTGTAATTATGGCCATTCTTTTTGTATACTTCTTTAAAAATGTCTTTGAAGAATTCTCATTGTTCATCTAATCCAGAAAATTTCTCTCTTTTGTAACAAATTACAATCTTGATTAAGAATCTGAATTGTTCATCTCATTAGTTGTTAATTTTTTTGGTTCAATTGCCTTCTCAATTTCTTTACTCAGGTTACTTAATAATATCTGCATTTCTTTGCAAACTGAATGTTCTTCATTTCAAAATTTTGAGATATGGTCACAAGTAATTATAAGATGTGATTGTTTAATGGGTGAGCTATGTCACTGATATCGCATTTCTAGATTAACATGAATTGAGCACGTCCCAGGAATGTCCAAGTATTAATGCATCAATGAGATGATCTCTACTTTCTTGAGCAACAGAATGAATTCTTGTTGACTACCTTGGAATCTGTTAAATTTTTTTTACTAATTTGAGAATGTGTCTGTGAGTTATTATTTTCCAGATGCTCTACAGCAGGTAGGTGGTACGTTAAGGAGATTTTGCCACATCAAACATTTGCGGCAATGGAAATATAGCTTTATATATTCATTGTGACTTCTAGAATGTTTTTTCTAACTGGTGTAGAAGGTCTTTGTTTTAGATGCCTAAAGGGTCTGAAGGGTGGCTTCTAGCAGCTCAAAATTTTGGCTTTTTCCTCAAACAAGTTACTTTGTGCAACAGTTGAGCTAGTGGGGTATGGATGCAGTCTTGACCAGGGTTTTAAAAACAGGGCGATACGATACGTATCGCCCGATACGTATCGGTATCCCAGTACACCTTTACGCGATTCTCACCGATACTGTATGTGTATCGTATTTCACAGCGTATCGCCCCCGATACGATACGTATCGGGGTGTATCGCCCCCGTTACGCCCTTTACGCGCCCTTTACGCCTTTACGACAGAACCCAAAGTCTCCATTTCTGAGAAATTTGTCAGGAATCTATGATAATCCGTCAATCCAGACCAAAATAATCAGCCTTTATTCAAAAAAAAAAAAAGCTAAAGAATCAAAAAGAAGAGAGATGGCACTATGGCAGTAATTTGAAGAAGAACTTATAAGAGAAGAAGAGAGAAGAAGAGAGAAATTTCTGGGGAAGCATACCGCTTTTGCAGTCGCCGTCGCCGCCGCCGCCGCTGCCAGAAGATCCCCGGTCACCGATCTTCTTCGCAGAGTCGGCGACCATCGCACCCTCGGCAGTCGGCACCTTCGCAGAAGTAAGCCCCTGCTCACCGAACCATAATGTTTTTTAGTTTTTTAGTTTGAAGTGTGCATCAAGTCCGAGTCATGCACTTGGTTTGACTCTTACAGGCTTACAACAGTGTATAGTTTACTTTATAAGATATTTGTGTTTTATATGTTTTTTATGTTTTTTGTGTTTTATATGTTTTACTTTTACTTTTTTTTTTTTTTGGTTTAGAGAATTAGACTATATATATTTTTGTATATTTAAGTGCCTCTTTCATTTTTAATGAAATAATAGATATTTTTATTTAATCATATTATTATTATTTAATAATGGATAGGTCAAAATGTCAAACCAATTAGCATTTAATGAAATAATATAAAAAAATTAATAGATATTTTTTATCAAAAATAAAAAAAGATTAAGTATAAGATATTTTTTAATAATTTTAAAAATATTCATTAATTTTATATAACTTTGTATAAATAGTAATTAATTGATAAAAATAATTAAATACATAAAATTACTGCTATGATCAGGTGCACTTGATACTCGAGCTACTTGCGGTGAAAATTTTGAAAAAATGACCGTTGGATTAGATACTCCTATTATGTATGTCATGCCTGTCAGAAATCAAAGTGATCCAACGGTTAGTTTATACGAAAATTGACTGTTTCACAATGTTAACATTTTAAAGAACAAAAAAGTCAGTTTTTCAAAATTCCATTTTTCAAAAATCAACCATTGGATCACTGTGATTTTCGGCAGACATGACATAAATAATTGGAGTATCTAATCCAACGGTAAGTTTTACCAAATTTTCACCGTAAGTGGCTCTACAAGAGGGTGCCTGATATTAGAATCTCTGTATAAAATTGCCACCAACATCAAAATTTAAAAATAAAAAAACATCAAAAACAATGAAAAATATTTATTAAAATAAAAGAAAATTAAACTTTTTACTAATTACTTTTAAAATTTGGTAAAAACATTTAAAATTTGTTAAAAAAAAAATAATAATAATAACAGTACCAGAACTCTTTGAAAACATTAAAATATAGTACTCAGAGGTTAATACAAGCATATCAAAGCATTTGGGGGTTGGTGTGAAAAAAAAAAAAAAATTCACGGCCACGGCGCCCGTTACCCGTTACGTATCACCCGATACACCCGATACCCGTTACCCTTTACCGTTACCCGTTACGGGCCCGTTACCCGATACTTAAAACCATGACTACAGCACTACTCTGAACCTTGTCTTGTATTTCAGAATGAATCTTTGCTTCCTGTAGCTGAAACAACCTTTTTTAACATTTTTTGTTTAGTCAATCCCAAACTACGGATTCCTTGTTTAAGGGATATACAGAGGACAATTTTTTATGAGGATTCTCAAACTGATTGATAAAGCACTGGAAAGAGGCTAGGAGAAGCTATGCTGACATCAGCATTGTGGAGGTCATGTGGAATCTTGCGAGGACAGTATCCTGTGTACCCAGGCCTACTGAATTTAATTGTAGTTTTTCTTGGGGTTTGAGTTGATTTAACCGTATTTTTTACAGATCCTTTTCTTTCTTTCTTTCTTCTTCCTCTCTTCTTTTATTTTTTTTAGGGGCCATTGTCTTTTCCGATGGTAAAAGTCTTGGCTTGTCAAGTGTAAATGCATAGGTTGGTGTCAACTGCTTTGCAATATCAAAGGTTAGGACCATATGCAGCTCACTTCCTCAGGAACCCTGCTTTGGCAGGACCAACACTGGGTAATGACCTCACTTTTTTTTTCCCAATTACTTCTTGGAAATCTGTGTTGTGCGTTGAGGGTTTATTTATTTTTCTAAATAATGGCAGCCCTGGAGGCATTTGGTGGTGGCCACACTCTAGTTTGTTTCTGTTTTGAAATTAATGGTGTTTGAGGGGTTTTCAGTGATGTTTCAAATTTCTGGAGACAACTGGGTGCTTGTTTATTTCATGTTACAGCAGTCATTTTGATCCATCCGTGATCCAAGTGTTGATGCAGTGGCTCTCTGGTTCACTGTGCCGCCTCAGCAGTGATATTGTCAGCTTGGTCGTATGTCTTTACAATCTTTTCAGTTATTTTTACTGTCTTTACGCTTTGCTTTCTAGATTCGAATATAATGCTCATGACTTAAGGAATTTAGAGTTTCTCTCTTTGCAAGAGTCAATAGTCATCAGGCTTGTCCTTTATAAGTCAATTCATCGTAATATTTGAGTCCTGCTGGGCATGTAATTTTGTTAAAATTTCCTTATTTTGATAATTTTGCGAATGACAACTAAGTTTTTCCTATTAAAAATACTATTTTAGTATGACATTGTTGCTTTTAATAAACATCATACGAACATTTAACAGATCTTAGATTATATCTTAAGAAAAATTGAAGTATGATTTAACTCCCCTACCAAAATTTTGCATTCATATATAATGTGGTGTTGTGTTAAAAGTAAGCATCAGTTTCCCTCACTATGGAATTAACCATCAAACCTTATACCCGTTCACCGCAACAGAATATGAAAATATAGATCTGTTGGAAGTTTCTTGTAGCTTAACTATCTATATGGGAGAACTTGAAGAATTTTTTGGGGAAGCTATTTCAACTGCCTGCTACCTCATCAATGGTATGCTATTGTCCATCATGAATGGTAATATTTTGTGCTGCTTTGGTCTCCTTTATTTGATCTTCCTCTTTGTGTCCTTGGTCAGCCACGTCAATACATATTTTGAGACAAGTTGCTGTTTATGCTGTTTAAGTGTATCCTTTTGGGTCTCTCTAATATATAGAGAAGATTCTTGTGTTGGAATCTCAAACAACTTTTTATGTTATGTGTGTTGATGTTATCTTCTTTGAGTTTGATGTTACTTTTTTATTCTCCACTGAGGGTTATTGGTTAATGAAATGATCTGCTAGCCTGTCATTATGGAGAGACATTCTCATCTAATTTGGAAATTCCCCTTCCTGTTGTCTGACTGTTGAGCCTGGCCTCTACGAAGCTGCCTTAGTTGTATTACCCAAGGGTGCACATGGATATCACCAGTTTTATGGGCACAATGCTTCTTCACAAGTTTATGAGGTCTCTTCCACCGATCTCCTCATTGCTTTGGAGACAGTACTTGTTTTGTCCATAACATACCCTTTCCAACTTTTTCAGGTTTACTCGCTTGACATCCTTGTTTCTCAAGTTTGCACTTTTTTATTTCATCTACTACTATTTTTATTATAAGAATGTGTATTGTCATCCTCTGGGCTGAAAAAGGCCATGTTAGAGGAGATGACTACATTGTGCAAGGTGGAATGTTGGCACACGTGTACTATTATCACCCTTATGGTATTGTCGAGAGTTGAAGACTCAGCTTGTGGCTAAGGGTTACAGGACTTTTGGGGTTGAGTACTTTGAGCCATCCTCTGTAGTTGCTCTTCTCAATTTGATATACGTACTCCTACCTGGTCTCTATCAGAGGATGTGTATGTGGAGCAACCTGGTCTCTATCAGAGGATGTGTATGTGGAGCAACCTCTTCGGTATGTTGTTAAGGGAAAATCAGGGTGAGTTTTATGAAAAAGCTATATATGGGTTTAATTAGCCACCCAGAGTGCTGTGTGATATCATTGGTGAAGTAAATCCTTTTATCTGACTTTGAAGGGCAGCCTCTGACTATTAAGTGGTTTGTGTGGTCAATCACATTTTCATTCATTGCCCTTTTGTTAGTGTTGCGGTCCTTTATTCTTTCTTTGATGCAAGTTAGTTGGGTGTTTCCTTATTCAGTGCAAGAACTTTTTAGGTCATCTCCAATCATTTACTCTTCTCTGTTACTCAAATTGAGTAAAAGGCTTGATTTGATATGGAGCTCTCCAATCCTTTACTCAAATCTTTTAAAAAGTTCTCTTTTTCTCCCAAGTCCAGAGAAGGACGTATCTTCTTCATCTTTGTCTAGTTTTTTTGTTATGTCAAGAGAGAGTGTAAGTTACTGTTCTGAGTTCCTTTCCTTCTGCAGCAGATACGCATGGCCATGGGAGATCTCGAGAAAAGGGAGAGGCCTATTTTCTGACAGCCAAATAGGGGTGAACCTTCATCACCATCAGCAATATGACCATTGGGAGCTTTACTCAAAATTTTGAGTCGAGCTCAATTTGGGTAAGGATTCGAGTAAAACTCAATTTGGTATAGGTTTGAGTAAAGGATTGAAGAAGTGTTTTAACCCATTTTTACTCAAATTTGAATTTGAGGAAAAGTTTGAATAAGGATTGGAGATGCCCTAAGCGGTTGGTTTATTCAAGACGGTGTAAGAAGAAAGATTATTTGGAAACTTGTACCTCTTATCCTTTTGTGGGTGGTGTGGAAGGAGAGTAATAGAATAATTTTTTATGATGTAGATCAGAGCACAACATTGGGGTTCTTAAGGAGTGCTTCCTTGAGATGTTCCTTTGGTTTGGGGCTTCTGCTAGTTTATTGGGTGTGATTTTTGTTTCTTTTATTTTTCTTTCGTATACTTTCTGTATAGTGGCCAATTTACTAGTGAAAAAAATGGTGCCATTGTTCTTATTTTGTTTATATATCTTAAACTGTAAGGGAATGAAGTGATCAAGAGTGTTAATTGCAATCTTAAATTCATCTCAGCCAACATTTTCCTTAGAAGTTTGTTTACTTTGTTGGTGGGTACGAATTGGCAACATCACGTTATAATCTAAGAGGAAGTTACACAATAACCATGCAAACATTGTGGTATTGGTTTTTTGTCCTAGGCCCTGTTTGTTTTGCTGTAAAAGAAAAACTAATTATGGAAAAAAAAAAAAAAAAAAAAAGAACCTTTGTGCCTGTGATTGTTTGCCGCAATACATTCTAGATAGTTTTTTGGAAGAGCCAGGAAATTCGGTAAATAGAGTTCAACTCAACAATGACTTGAATCCCAAAATGCTTGGGGTTTGTATTTCCCTTTGTTGGAAAAGGTTTTAGATGGAAAACCTTTTACTATGTACAACATTTTGCTCTGCAAGACAAATGAAAACATTCCCTTTTCTAAGTAATGCCCAAACTGTTGCAGATAGATTTACTTTTCTGAAGAATTGGCATATGCTGTAGAAGGAAAACTTTAGAGTGTTCTCATTGCCTGTATCTTCAAAGCATTGCAGTACAGTTGCATTCTCATCCATTGAAGGAAGCTCTGAAATCTTTAGCTTTGAAGAGTATAGCTCTTTGATAGAGCTAAATGGTCTCATAGGTTTTGTTTCTTGACTCTAGCCTTTTTTTTTTTAATTTTCAGGGTTATACGTTGCAATACCGACAATCTATGTTTATTAACTTCCAATGCAGGTGCTTATTTTGGCAAAATGTTATACACCTGCACTTAATTCAACAGACCCTAATCCGAACTACATGAGCCCGGTTTCACTGATCCTGTATTTGCAATTTGGATCATTATACAAAACAAGTGTCCTTGGCCACAAGACAAACAACATGGACAGTACTGGGAGAGGCTGCAGCCGAGAATTACAAACTCGATATTTGGTAACTACAGCATATTTGCCAGAATTTAATCACTGAGCATGCAACTTTTTAGACTAAAATGTTGATAACTTTTATTGTATAATTCTTTAGCTTAAATTATGTCCAGTATTCTTCTTATCGGTACATAAACCATAATCTGTTATGCGTGAGATAGGAATGAGTTGTTCTACAGTTCTCAACTTGAATTTTACATTTGGAAGATGAAGACCCAAATAATACTCCTCTTCACTGAACTCTGTCCGTTTTAATGTTCGTTTGTAATTCTCAGCAGCTGATCTTGGGTGACCCCTTGCAATGGATACCTGTAATTCCATGAAAAACTGTTATCCAAGACAAAGGTATGGCAAAATAGCTGAAAGAGTCATAACAATACAAATAAAAGATCTGTTAAGTGAACTATGTTGCTTGCGGAAAACCCTGGCTTGGCTTTTTAAGAGTTCATTTGGGCTCGTTCAACAATTAAACAAGCCCAGCTCAAGCTTAAATTTCAAACTCGATTGCTTAACAAACCAAGCTTGATTTCAATATCATGCAGTAATAGTATCATAATCTCTTAAAGAGCTTATTGGGGCAAAAAAAAAGAAAGAAAAGATTTTGCATAAAGCCAATGAGGTGTGACAGAGAATCGAGTAGGTTTTTGGAGTAGGCTGTGAATCACTATTCAGTAAAGGCGGACATGCTAAATTCTGACACAAGTCACACAACTGAATGTTGGATGAGGCAATCTAAGAAGCACATTTAGAATTGAACAAGCTCAAGCATGCCAAGCATATACAAATCAATCTTGAATGTGCTAGGTTAACTCAGATCCAAATTCAACCAAGCCAAATTTAGACAATCCAATACTTAGCTTAGCCTGGCTTGTTTGCACCCCTTGAAACACCACACTCAATCCCTCCCCCAACACCCAACAATGAAAACAAGAAATTGAAAAAACTGCTAATTTGCTTTCAAGTTCTCAAAATTCAATCCACTCTACTATCATTCTGCAAGGCATAGAGGACTTCAGATGCATGAATTAAACATTCCAGTTTCTCGTAGCATATATTTACTCAAAACTTTGGATTAACTCAAACTAACCTTAATCATAATGGATGGGTTAATTACTATCATAACCAAATTACTCTAATTATACAAAAAGAAAAAAGGGAAAAAAAGAAAAAGAGAGAGGTCCATTCACTTTACCAAACTAACTTTTGGGCTAAAGGAAAATAGATTTTCTGATTCTCTTTGATAGATGTTGCTACGATGCTTCTAAGGAAAATGGCCAGTAATGTAGCATGCATGTCTCATTCATGTCATATTGCAAACACAGCAATACCATGAAATACCAATGCAACAATCATAACACCTCATCAAACATAATTGATACACTCCTGCTATATTATTACTCTTCCATAGTGGGAAACTTACCCAATGCCTTTTTCCCAGCTCAAAAAGCCAAAATCTCCATTCCCGCATCTCCTCCCCATCAATTTTAACAAAGATGTTGGTCCAGCTTGTGTGATGAAACTCCACATTGTCCAACCTATACGCAACTCCAGTCCCTAAGGCTTTGACAAATGCTTCCTTTAGACACCAATATCTGGAAAAAATATAAAACCATGCTTTGTTATTCTAGCCAGTCAAACTGTCCAAAGGTTCAAAACTTGCACTGTATGTTGTAAGAAACATACAAGTAAACAGAGAACTCTGTAGCATTAGGCCAAGGATGAAAAAAGTATTGGATATTGAGAATAGGGGAAAAGAAAGAAGTGTTATGGATCACCATTCTACATGGTATTAGCCATCATATTCTTCTTCTTCTTTTCTTCCTTTTTATTTATTTTTGTTTTGTTTGAGTTGGTTAAATAAAGTTCAATGAAAATAATTCTATAATAAAAAAATAGATTGCTATATAGAAACTCTTTATGTGGAAAATGATAACAAGAAACAAAATAGAATAATTCTACTCCTCACGACAATATAACACTTCTTGATGAAAGAAATGCATTGGTGTGTTCGGAGGATTACAGGAAAACTGATTTTGAGTAGTCAGGTGCTAAAAATGAAAAATAATAAACAAAGTGCAATCCTTCAAGTTGATTAAATGTTTTCCTATTCAAACCACAATGTTAAAGTACATCTTTACCTGTAAAACTCACTCAGAATTTCATCAAAAGTGCCAGCTTTTATTATATTATCCCATTCCAAACTTGAAAAGTATGATGAGAAATTTTGAATGAAATCCGGAATCGTCTCCTTCCCAGGAATAACGTGAGAAACAACATCCAATCCCACAAGACATAGTGGTTCAGATGCTATTGCCACATAATCACCATGATGTGACACATTGAAGTTAAAATTGGGAAATTCCAAGTTGGCCTTTTCACATTCCTGGAAAATAAATAATTTCATGCACGATTACGGAGCAGAAGTAGAGGAACAAGGATTGCACATGAATGAGGAATAAAATAATATTCTTTCAAGTTCTCATCCTTGCTACTCCAGTAAGCAAGGGAACAAAAAATAAAAAACAAAGAATCATACTAATGTATTCATTTCCTGAAATATTAGCAGATTTAAGTAAACCATATCCCTATCACAGTGAATTGCAACATTGAGCATAACACACTGATACAATTTTTACTAGAGCAAACTAATCACTATCCATAACATTTGTTACATAGAACGAATTCATGTTTAGACTAATTAGATTAATTTCGGAGAAACAAATGTTATAGATACATACATAAAAAAAAAAAAAAAAAAGAAAAAAGAAAAAAAGAAAAGAAAAGAAAAAGAGAACACTATGATTTCAACGTGTCAAAAAACTAAATATACATCTTCAACTACAATAATGAATCAAGAACAAATGTGTCAATCGACATTCATACCAGATAGGGTTTGCCT
Organism: Hamamelis virginiana; assembly: GCA_017140935.1. Classification (NCBI taxonomy): domain Eukaryota; kingdom Viridiplantae; phylum Streptophyta; class Magnoliopsida; order Saxifragales; family Hamamelidaceae; genus Hamamelis; species Hamamelis virginiana. The sequence continues at coordinate 145,432 of JAESVK010001050.1, forward strand.
TCAACAGTGCGCTTAATCATAATTTCATCATATGGGATTTCTAACACTTCATGTACTAGAGCATATTGAAGCAACCGGCTCACCAATGCCCGTTTCCTATCTTCCATTTTCACATATCTAGCAATTTGAACACACAATCTACAGTCATATATTTTATTAACTTCAATCACTCACAGAAAATAACCACAAGGACTCTGGTTTCTGGGAAAATGTAAGAAAAGAAAAGAAATCAAAATTTTGAATGCTAAAAGCTTATTTGAGTTGGGTTTTCAATTTTTTTTTTTTCCCAATTAAAAACGATGGAAAACATAAAGCTTGCAATTTCCTTTTTTTTTTTTTCTCCCTTTTCCTCCATTTTCTCATAAACCAAACAAAGGGAAAAGATAATTACAGAAAGAATACAGGAGACAGTTGATATTAGACAGACGTTTCGATGAATTATAAAAAGGGCAGGTATGATCCTATATATATATATATATATATATAGAGAGAGAGAGAGAGAGAGAGAGAGAGAGAGAGAAGGGTAACCTGATGATTGAGGAGTGCTGGTGCTGTGGAAGAAGAGACATGGCAAAGGAGAAGTCATGTTGAGAAGGGTTCCACTGTGATATGTCTACATACCACCTCTGTACGCCCTTCTCCATCATCACAAATTCACAAACAAAGCTTCTCCTGCTTAGCGTTTATATTTACCCCACAGCTCAATTTTTATTTTTATTTTGGTGAAAATACAGCTGAATTTTTCAAGCGTCTGTCGATGCAAAGTGGGTGATGGATAAAAGAACAAAATGCTCAGTATTTATCTATTAGTATACTACATCCAATAGAATAGAATGGAATAGAAATAGCCGGCTAAAAGTGCTTCTGAAGTTGCTTTTTTTGGTTGCTTTTGCTTCCTACATTTTGACCATAATGAGTTATTTATTTATTTATTGGGGAGATATAACATTTGCCGACCACAAGATGTGGGATTAGGCCCATCCCATATAATGGGATCCACCGCTCATATTTTGGTAGAATTTTCATGTTATCTTAGAAAAATCTGAGCCGAATATATGTGACCACGGAGATATAGGCTTCCTCATGTGATAGCCCTATATCTCTAAACGGTGTATATGTCTGACTCATAAAGTAATTGTTCGGTCAATTTCATCACTTTCACGATTAGTAATGCTTCAACTTCACAAATTGTAATAGAGATTTTCTTTTTATGTGTAATTGCGCCCAAGTCAAACAAAAAGGTTTAAGAAGCTTGAATATTGTCTTAAATGGGAGGGATGGTCAAATTGTCAGTGAAAAAAAAAATGCAAAGGAAGAAAAAAGATGAAAACAATACTTCAAGTCATTCGAGGCTTTTCTAACCAAACTCAAGAAAATTAAAATAAAAATATTAAAAACCCTAAAAATCATACTATTAATAAAATTTCCTAACAATTAAAGCAATAGAGCATATTTGTGCATATATATATATATAAATATATATATATATGAACAAATCCTAGAATGCTTCAAAAGGAATCACACAAGGATAGATTGATAAAAGTAAAATTGTTTATATATATATATATAGCCCATGAGCTTCATGAACTTTGGTTCTATTCATCTACACATTCTACAGGCAGGGGGAAAAAGGAAAAAAGCCTATATATATACCCATGAGCCATCATAGCTCTTGGCAAGCCAATCCCACTCGTCATCCTTTCTCCAAGTTCCATTACCCACCAATCTGTCAGGGCTCTATGGAACCGAAATGGGCATAGTGCAAGATGAAACCAGTTTCTTTCATGTGTGTAGTACTGTAGCGCACGGCATCATCTTCGAGCTACCTTCTAAACAAGAAGAAACAAAAACAGAGAATATTCCACCAAGAGAGACAAACTGTTTATTTGTTTATTCTTTCCAAGAAGATAGATACATACCTTCTAGCTGACTTCTCGATCATTTTCATGCGTGTAGAAAGCTCGTCACTTCCAAGATGATGAGCCTCTAGCTATATGTATCTACACTAACATTTCTTATCCCAATTGAAGCCGCACAGAAATAGAAAGAAAGAGGTTTCACTTGTATGACTACAATGCTTTCCACCACAAGAATCCCAACAGTTGCAAATTCTGGCACCTCAAAGCCTCAGGAAATATCATCTGCCGATGCAATCGCTGGCAGTGATGACCTCTTGATCAGGATTCTTCTTCGCTTACCCATCAGATCCCTTCTCAAATTCAAATCCGTTTCCAAACACTGGTTCTCTCTCATTTCTAGTCCCAATTTCTCTCTCCTCCGGCACCCTAAATCTAACCCCATCTCCGGCCTCTTCTTGCACATTTCTTCCTCTATATTCGACCTGCAATACGAATTCGTTCGTCTCAATGGCAGGCCTTCTACTTCTCCCTTTTTTAGGCCTCTCTCTTTCGTCGACGATCCTACCGGGATCAGGATTTTACAGTCTTGCAATGGCTTCTTACTGTGCTATTTTAGCAATTCAGGGGAGGATTCTAAGGAGCAAAAGTATTTCATCTACAATCCCACGACCCAACAATTCACTCTGCTTCCAGAACTTCTCGATCAGGTTTTTAATCCTGTTGTTGGTGTCGGTATAGCTTTTGATCCTTCTAAATCACTTCATTACAAAGTTGTATGTGTTAGGAGTATTGATTCTGAGAGGCCATATCGATTTTGGATTGAGATTTACTCATCTGAATCTGGCTCCTGGAGGCAATCAGGGGACCTTTTCACTGCACCTGGTGATAGATTTGATCATGGGGTTTTCTGGAATGGTGCTATTCACTGGATTAACAACCTGAGGAGTATAAGTACTGGGAACTTGGGGATTATTGTAAGTTTTGATGTGAATAAAGAGAAACTTCAAGAAATCCCAATGCCTGAAACTCCCGATGATTTGAACCAAAGTAGGATTAAATATTTTGGGGAGTCTCGGAACCATTTGCATCTTATCTTGCTTCAAAGCACTGGTACCACACGACTTAGCGTGTATGAGATGGAAAGAGATTACTCAAAGTGGTTTGTGAAGCACCAAGTCGATGTTGATGCGCTACTTATAGCTGAATTTCCAGCGAGGAGACGGAATATCCAGCGCTGTGCACATTTTCTTTACTATGCATTTTCTATTCTTTGCCTTGTCCGAGAAGAAAATGATGAGGAGTCATTTTTGGTGCTGAGCATACCTAGTAAGGCCATAATGTGTTACAGTTTTAAGGAAGAGACTTTCAAGAAGCTTTGTGATTTTGCTCAAAGCTACATTTCTTCAGGATGGCAGTGTGCTTATCAATACGTCGAGTCTCTCGCCTATGTTCAATAATATTTCTTTCTAAATCATCCATGTCACATTTTGTATCCCAGGTGTTATAATTTTGATCGTGTTTGATGTTTTGATGTTTAGTTATCAAGCTAATGCACCATATACTATTTCTATCAATGATGTTTGGCTGTCAAGTTGAAACTCCTATTTATGCAACCTTCAAGAGTTAATCATCCTCTCTGATACTACTCGTTGGACCAAATAATAACCGGTCTTTAACCCTGTACTGCCCTGAATTAGAGAAAGACCACACCAATCTGTTGGAAGCCAAAATGGGCAAAGTGCAAATAGCTCGGGTATTTTTTGTCCATTTCTCAGGACCAATAACTCGATGTGCACCTATATACACTTGTATTGCTATGCTCAAGTTTCAGGAGGGGAAAAGAAAAACCCAATTTCCTTGGGCGTTTCACATGTGTACTACTGTAGCACACGGCATCATCTTTGACCTACCTTCTAAACAAGAAGAAACAAAAACAGAGAATATTCCATTAAGAGAGAGAAAACCCAAGTATTTCATCTACAATCCCACTACCCAGCAATTCACTCTGCTTCCGAAACTTCTCAACCAAATTTTCATCAATACAGTTTGTGGTGTAGGGATAGCGTTTGATCCTTCTAAACCACTTCACTACAAAGTTGTATGTATTAGGAGTAATGGTTTTTTTAGGCCATATTGTTATGGGATCGAGATTTATTCATCTGAATCTGGCTCCTTGAGGCAATCTGTTTTATATTTGCCAATGTTTTATTTCATATCGAAATAAAAATCGACAAGACTCATATCCCAATGTTTTATATTTTGAAAAGAATTTTAAAACCGCCTGCCTTTAAATTTTTAATATTTTGGCACGAGACAAAATCCTGATTTCGCCCATATGCATCGTCACATGATCTTGAATTCGTGATGCCCTTGTGTCTGTGATCGACCAGGCGCAAATGCCTAGCCCACAAAATAATTTCCTGTAATCTTAATATGGTCAATTTGTTATCTTTTACAATTAGATATGCTAAAAGCCACCTATTGTAATAGAATTTTTTTTATATATGTAATTGTGCTTAATTAAGAGTATCTCTAATGCATTCATACTATTTGATGTGCCAAAGTCAAAATTCGACACCCCAAATGGCATCAAATGGTATCAATGCCAAATTTTACACCTATTCACTTCAATACATTAATGCTAAATTTTAGCATTTTTCATCTTTTTGAAGAGAAATTAAGTATAATGTGGCACAAATGGTTAGTCCCATTTGAGTTGCCAAAGTTGGCGGTAAGGACTGCCATTACTAAAATTTGGCACCCTATTGAAGCAAACTATTTGGGTGTCGATGCTAAATTTTGGCAATATATATGGCAGTTCATATAGCAACCCATTGAACTCGACTTCCATTTGCTTGAATTCCAGACCTCTTTTATGAAAATGTTAATACCGTTAGTACATTCAAAGCAAGATTCAATAAGAGAAAGCCTTTCAATTGATGCATATTAATTAATAGATACTTGGTAATATTACATACCCATGTAAAATCAAAGATGGAGCAAAATGCTCATATCAGATTTACCATCCATCCATTAATATAAATGAAAAAAAAAACTATAAGCCACTCAAATCATCTAATTATAACCTCATAATCTTTATTTAATCAAATTAATGCTAATATTAATATTTCCAAAAGTTTGGCACTTTGATGACAGTCAAGTTCATATATGAAATAACAAATTTACAATTTAATCAATTGTGCAACAGCACTGCTTTCCACCAGCCGGATTGGGAACACATTGAACTCGAGTAACAGAGAGGCCCATGGCTATGCAGGGTTTCACACAGTCCAAATCTATTTGGCATGCACCCGCATAAACGCAGCCATCAACATTGGTTCCTGCACCACAAACAACAAATTCATCCTTAATTTTTTTTTTTTTTTGACAATTTATCAAGAATGGATTCATTTAGAAACAATGAACTGATCCTAGAATGCTTCAAAAAGAATCACACAAGGATAGATTGATAAAACTAAAATTATTTTCATCCAGGAACACGTGCCAGCACGTGCACTGCACGACGGCTCTGATGAGCTGTGCACACAAGAATCAAATTGTATATACACAAAAATAATCCAATCAACACATTCTGACTTTCATGAAAGTCAGCATGATGCTAGGTGATTGTGGGATCCATATTTTGAAAAACTGACCGTTGGATTATATACCATACGTATGTATGTCAGACATGTCAAATATCATAGTGATCCAACAGTCTATTTCTCAAATATATTACTGAGAAAAACAGTGATAGTTTTTGGTCAAATTTTTTCACAGTCTATATTTTGAGATACTTACATCGAATCACTGTGATTTTTGGCAGACATGACATCCATAACAAGAGTATCTAATTCAACGGTCAGTTTTTCAAAATATGTATTCCATAATTACATATGAGCTTCATATATATATAATTTTAATCAGCGGCAGGCCATCTTCCTCCATCAAAGCCACTATTATGCACAATCAACCAACGGATGGCCATTAGTGCATATTATGCACAATCAACCAACGGCTCTAATGGTATATATATATATAATTTTGATCAGGTACAGGACATCCTGGATGTCCTCCGCATGATGACCTCTGCATGTCATGCGCAATAAACTAGCCGGGACGTCCCACATCTAATCGAAACTCTAAATACATGGAGAGAGAGAGAGAGAGAGAGAGAGAGAGAGAGAGAGAACCAATGGAATGGGAAAAGAGCACAAGTGAAAGCAGAAGAACAGCAAACAATTGAAGCTTTGGTGATGCCATCTTAATTTGTGTCAATAGCTAGAATATTATGAGCGATATTGTCACTGACCTATTGATAAGCATAGTAGTGGACTAATATATATACAGGGAGATGGCATGCAGGGGCTACATGCATCTCGATCATTAAATTGCTTCAAATCTTACAAAATCCTCCCCATTTGTCAAATGAATCCAGCCTTAAAATAATTACCAGTAGTGCCAATATATTGATTGATACCTGGCCTGTATATGCTACTTCATTGATTTGTTTCCCCATATAGCAAGACTTATTCTATTTGATCGACTAATGTTTTATGTTTGCCCAAACAACCCGTATTGAGTAAAAATGTAAAACTTAAAGCAACTTCTGATTTTGAAAAGAATTTTAAAATCAAGAGCAGCTTCCAAATTTAGAAGCTGATTTTATTATTATTATTATTTTAATGTAATCGGGCTCTAACATTTCATATAGTGAAGCTACAAATATGGTTTTAAAAACTGCAAAAATAGAAAATTGCAAGAGTTTTTTTATTTATTTAAGGGTTACTTTTGATTGACAAGACTTGAGCTAAATATTTTTAAAAACTCAAGAAAATTAAAATAAAATAAAAATATTAAAAACCCTAAAAAATCATGCTATTAATAAAATTTTCTAACAATTAAAGCAATACTTCACATTTGTGTATAGATATCGATGCACTTGTATGTACTTAAACACAATTTTTTTTTTTCTAAATAGTGGGAATACGTACATGTAACTAGAGGCTAATAGGACATTAACATACAAAGCATGATACTTATATTTTTTTATATGGTGAAATGATAAAAATCTACTCCTATCCCAAATCCCATTATATATATTAAAGGATCGATGGATATCAATGTGCTTCAATTCCATGTGTTTGAATTCGACACCACTTTCCTAAAAGTGATTATAGACGCTAATACACCAACAGACCATTAACACATATTAAAGCATGATTGGCAATAAACTTCTAAATGCTTCTTATAAGAGTATCTCCAATGCATCCATGCCATTTAATGTGCCAAAGTTAAAATTGGTTACCTCAAATGGCATCAATGTCAAATTTTAGCACTTAGTTGCTCAAACGCATTATGTTATATTTTGACATTTCCTATCTTGATAGGGCACAAATGGCAAGAGCCATTTGAACTTTGAACTTTTGAAGTGCGAATTTTGGCCGTTCTTGCTGCCATTACTAAAAATAGCATCCCACCGGAACAAACTATTTCCACCAATATATATATATATATATATATATATTGAAAGCAGAACAGCAAACAATTGAAGCTTTGATGATGCCATCTTTGTGTTAATGGAGTATTATCGATCAAATTATATTTTGATCCATTGATGAGCATAGTAGGGGACTAATATAGAGATGGTAGGGGCTGCATGCATCTCATTAAATTTCTTCTAATCCCACAAAATCATCCCCATTTGTCGTAAGTAGGAATCCAGCCTAGCTTAAATCAATTACCAGTGGTTCAGAATATTGATTGACATCTATATATGTTATGAAGGATTTTGATTAAGGAAGATCTTGAAGGCCACAAAATCAGCTACTTGATTTGCTTAGGATCGACAATTTTAGTTATCAATATTAATGGAATTGTCCCAGATTGAAGGTCACAATTAAGTTGCCAGGTTGCAAAAAATACAGGGAAAATGCTAATTGTCCCGTTCTCTTTTTCCGTTTTTACCTTATCTTGTGATGTGGAAGAAAAAAAATGGTCATCAAGAGAAAAAAACAAAGAGAAAAAAAAACAAGAAGATGCATGAAAGAAGACGAAGGATTCTAACTTCTAGCCATGGTGATATTTTTTGACCACAGTACGCCGACACTAATCATCTTCACGTAAGTCAGTGATTGTTTCCAGCGAATCACATGTATGCCGGCGCCAATCATCTTCATCTTCTTCTTCTCTTTCCAATGTTTTTATTGTGTTTTTTTTTTCCTCCTTCTTCTTCATCTTCTTCCAATGTTTTTACTGTGTTTTATGTGTTTTCATTTTGATTTTCGGTTTTTCACTGCATTTTCGGATTTTTAATGTATTTTTTTTTTTGTTCACTATATTTTTTGTGTTTTCACTGTATTTTTATATTTTTGTTGTATTACTTTCTATTTTCATTGTGTTTTTCAGGTTTTCACTGTCTTTTTTTAGGTTTTCACTGTGTCGATGTAGCAGTTTGAGTATCGAACGAGAATATTAAACGAAAGAACTGGACATAACTTGTAACATTGCTCAAAATAAAATATAATTTAGTTAAGGAGAAAATAAAAACAACTTTGATACTTTTTCCAAGTGATTTAATTTTAAGAGGTTGTAAATTTCATATTTACTTGAATTTTGTTGGTAACTTTGACATTGAGAATTTGGAGGCTGCATGTGAGCTTAGTCAACAAAGCTAATCTTCTTATATTTTGAGGTTAATGCAATATTGCAATGTCATTTAAACTTTACCAATGCATACCTTGGAAGACATATACTAGGAGGGCCCGTAGGAATGATTAGTTATTTTTATTTAAGCTATTTTTATTTTAATTGTAATTTCCTTTTTATTAGTTTCTTTTTGAGAGTAGGATTGTTTTAATTAGTTTCCTTTTAGGAGTAAGATTGTTTTCTATAAAAGGAGTAAACCCTTTATTTTGGGGTAGACTAGATGAATAATAAATTCCTCCCTAATTTCTGATTTCTCTCTTTTCCTCTCTTTCTTTTCGTGGTGGTCAAGTCTCATCACATAGTAGTGGACTAATATAGAGATGGCATGCAGGGACTACATGCATCTCGATCATTAAATTGCTTCAAATCCTACAAAATCGTCCCCATTTGTCAAATGAATCCAGCCTTAAATTAATTACCAGTAGTGCCAATATATATTAACAGTACGTCCAGCTAGCTAGTAGTTGAGACTCGGTCACCAACCATGTACGAGGCGATACATACAAGATTGCTTTCCTATAATTATGTGGCTCTAAAGATGCATATATGCAGTTAGCTAGAAGTTAGATTTACGAACCCTCCCAACAATACGTTGCCTTTCTCTATCAAATAAACCCAGAAAATTAATCAACTTCTTTACCATCACGTTACCTTATATTTTGATGTTGATCATTGAAAATGATATTATGATAAGCACGTACTACTTTAACTTATACAATTAGAAGGAGTTTGTTGTCCTATCCAACTTCTCTATTCCCAATTCAAACACATATCTTATAAACCAACATATAAATATACATATAAAATCTCTCTCTCTCTCTAGCTCTCTCTATCTATATATGTATGTACGTATGTGCTTGGCTTATTGATATTAGAGGTGCAGATAGAAATTAAGTGAGAGGAAATGAAGTACACAAGGCTTCACAAGTGCAAGCTTCAAGAAGATGAATGGCATCCTTCGCCGGAATCCGGCAAACCGAGGGGGATTATTAGCAATGAAGAAGGTGGACATGAGAAGCATAAGGTGAACAAATTTGTGGAAGCCATGCAGAGAGTCATTATGAGTAGGGAGAAGCTGCAGCATCGACGATCATCACCATCTAATGTTGGTACCAAGGGAAGTTGTGATAGGCCTCAAGGTGGGTTAGAGCCGTTTGATGGTGGATTGGTGGGGGAATCAACCAAGGGGATATCTGAATCTCACTAAAACCCAATTGCAAGTGCTTAGTTCCTTTGTGCATTGATTGGGTTTTTGGTTGCTTATTTCTATTATGAAGAAATAGTATGTATTAGACTTTTTAAGAGATCCGTACATCACGTCAATGGGATATTTTTGACAATTAAGTTAGAGGTTTAAAACTTGTTCGATTATTTATAACATAGAGATAACGAAAACCTTATTGATCATGGGTTAGCGTGCAAAATAGTATTTTCTTTTTTATATGTCTGCAAATTTCCATTGAAATGTAATAGAATTTAGATAAAAGAAAAACTAGGTAGTTTAATCTATGTCAAATGCAATGGAATTAACACTATGGTAAATGTAAGGGGTGTAGTAGGTGTTCCTATTAATAAAAGTATGGGCTACTAATAACTTTACTACTGAAAATATGCCTTAAAAAAGGCCCTCTTACTCACAGCCACTTATGACTTAGTGGCTTCTATTCTTCTTACAAGGTGAGGTAATAATGTTCAAGCCTTCTACCCTAATTAGTAACAAAGCTCAAAACTAAATGTGAAGTGTGAACATGACTTAATTTTTAACACGAATGTGAAGTGTGAAAATGACTTAATTTTAACACGAATTTATTTGATTTCAGTTTAGCTTAATTACATCGTACCTGTGTTAACTTATTTAATGATGGTAAAATTTTGTGCCTTAGCATCTCCAATCCTAACTCAAACTCTTCCTGCCTCGAAAACACTCACACAGAGCGCTATACTAAAATAATTTTCGTTTATTCACAATATTTAATGTTTTAATATATTTTTCCCTGTCTATTCTTTTCACCTTGTGAGTGTGTGTGTATATATATATATTTTAACTACAAATATTTGTAATCCAATATTGAAATTAAATTTATTGAGATCATGGTAAGGGTTTGTTCCAAAAAAAATAAAATAAAAATAATTATTGTCTCAAATCCGATGAAAAAACCTGTCCCGTCCCGTCTCACATAAATGACTAACTAACAGAATGGTGCAAAGTGTCATAAATCAAAACTATAGGGGATCAATGTGTTTCAATCAAAACTATAGGGATGTGGAGTATTTTTGGCCAATAAGACAAAGGGTCAAACTATAATTCTAAAAATAAAAAAAAAAAAGGAATTTGTATGCAATGTTTAAGAACAACCCAGATTAATTGGAACTATTCGGTTTTTTATATTACTATTCAATTTCTTCCGCAACCAGCAACGTATGGTTTTCGTCAATAAAAGTTGCCTTCGCATACCTGTAGATAATAATATTTATCATGATGTATTTGTAGGCAATTTTTCATCGGCCTTCTTTTTACCATTCGAAATTTTGTTGCCACAGGTCATTTAATCAGCAATTTAGCAGTGCCCAGACCAGATCTTGTGAATATGTTCCCATTTTAGTGATTCACAGGTATTTTCCGTCTACCAAAAATAAAAAACAGGAGATATTTTTCATTTTTTCTATCTTTTGCTCAACTGGGTTTCTATCACTTTCTCTTTCCTCGAAGTTTCTTGGCGTGTTTGACTTGATAAATCGGCTTAATTTTGCCATCTTCACCTTCTTTGCTTGCAGAAACCCTAGTTTTATGGTAACCCTTTTAAACTGTATACATAAACTTGAAGTTGTTCATTTTGTTTCAATATTGTATATTGGGTAGTGCAAATGGGTTTGGGTATATCAGTGTTGTTAGCATTGAAGGCAACATTTCTATTACTGTTATTCGTAAACCTCAGAAGCTTTGGTTTCACAGTTTTATCATTTCCATTGTTATATGCCTCATTAGTAGCTTTATTGGTGTCCATTGCTGCTCACCCAGCTATCAATCTTCCCATGCTTCTGGGGAAGAACCCAGATGGGAGCTTCCCCATTTGGTCACTAATTATGTTTAGCCCATTCTTGTATTTTGTACGGATTTTTTCGGCTTTGCGAAGATTTTGTAGTAGGGAAGCGCCTTATAGTGAAATTAGTGAGGGATTATATGTTGGTGGATGGCCTTCTTCAGCTGATAAATTGCCACCCAATAACCCTGCAATCATTGATTGCACTTGTGAGTTCCCAAGAAGGAAGGAATTTTTAGGGAATGCTTATCTGCTCTTACCAACTTGGGATACGAGGTCTCCTCAGCCATCTGAAATTGAATCAGCTGTTCGGTGGGCTTGTAGGAAGAGAGCTCAGAAGAGGCCAGTCTTCATCCACTGTGCATATGGTATAACTTGAAATTTGAAACCTATTTTGTTGCTTTCTTGTGTTACTAGTGAAGTGCACTTAATTTGTGTTGTCATTGTTACTGATTCTTGGTGTTTTTGCTCTTGGTTTGGATAATGTGAATACTATGATTGAATTGCTCTATACTGGTTTAATTTATCTTGTTTGTAAACATTGCTATGAAACTTCTCTCCTAGACTTACATTGGGGTCTATCTAGACGAAGGTAGTGAGGTAGTCACCTAGGTTTACTAAAGCACTATTTCTCTTTCTTAAATGAAGACCAAATAAGTCATTTCAATCTTGATTAACCCCTATAAAAGCAAGCTAAAAAACTGTCTCACTATATCTCTTTCTTCCTTAATTTTTCATTGATATAAAACTGTTAGGATTACATACAATATAAATTTATGGTGTTACCCAACTCACCACAACCTTATCCCAATAATTCTGGTCGATTCACAATTTCTTCTCTACAGGGTCATAGTTTTGGTTAAACATAGGATATCGTGTCTTTTCTTGCTACGTCAAGCACATCCTTTGTAGCCTGCCTCATTTTCATATAACTGATTGAACTTGTACCACATCACTCCTTATTGGTGTAGTCATCGGTCTTTGTTGCATATGGCCTTATTGTATCACTTGATTTTCAGTCATCTTCCTTCAGTTAGTCTACCTTTTGATTTCACACAAATTTATTCACTTATAATCCCATCATTTCTTTTTTCCTTTTATTTTCTTGATGGGTGGGATAGAGGGAAAACCAAACCAAAACAAAACAGGGCATCAAAACAACAATAAAGAAAAAAGACAATACCTGAAGCAACAAACAAGAAAAATCAAAGCTGTAAAGTTGATTCCCCAGTGGACTGTATCAGTAAGCGCTCCTTAGGGCCTACCTGGGCTAGAGTACAGGGTCTAGTGAACTAGAGAACTTAAACAACAATTGTCCATCTACCCAACTAATGCACTACTGAATTTTCTGATGTTGGAATCTTTTTCAGGTGCCTTCCATCTACCTGTTTAGCATAAATCTTGCATCTTTGATAAAGTTTAACATAACCTGCACAGGATGGTTATTTCTGTTCCTAATTTTCTGACGCACATGTAAGGCATCATCCTCGAGAAAAAAATGCTATGCCTGTGACTGAAAATGTAAAGAAAAAAGAAACTAAGGGAAGAGAACATGATTTTATTTCTGAATATCCAGACCTTCTCCATTAGGATTATCCCTGTATAAGAAGAATTTTTCCTACCAGTCGGCCCTGATTTTTCAATCTTTTGAAGGTTAAGATTACGTATAATCCAACAAGACAATGAAATATGCTCTACACTTCATTGTTGGAACTTTTATTTGGAGAACTAGATTGTCCCTGCCTCTTCGCATAAGAAAAACAAACACCTATCTCCTTCGTGTCATCTCTGTAAAAAGAGCTGCTATAATCATCAATATTAATTCTAGATTTCCAAAGGACAGAGATCCTGGTACCATTCTATAAAGAAGGATGCTGTCTTTGATGAATTTTCGCTTTCCGAATTTAAAGCTTCATCT
>JAESVK010001050.1:158967-175209 GCA_017140935.1 Hamamelis virginiana
CTCTAATAAATTGAAAAGTTGACTCTTTAGATGCTGTCCACAAGTAGCTTGATTGAAAATATTTTGAAGAGTCTGACTATCCCAGCTATTAGAATTGTTATTAATCTGTTAACCAACATACCCCTGTGTATCCTCCACACAATTTTTCAATTTACCTTGAAGCCTCTTACAAATGAAACTCGTGAATCTTTCTAGATGTCAGTAGAATTTCTATAATCCAAAATATAGCAGAATGCTTAATGGCTGATATCCTCTGCAACACTATTTTGAGTTGCTTGGCAAAACAGAATCCATTTGGATAATTCTTTACCTGTAGTCCTCTACTTGTTTATGACGTGGGAATGTATACCTACTTTCTTTATTCAGGCATTCAGACTACCCCAAATTATATCCATAGTCAAGAATCTCAACCTAAGTTCAGCCTGCATCCCAATTGAAACCAAACATTACAGTTTAGGCTCCGCTCATTGTTCTTATCGTACATTAGGGTTGGGTTTTGGCCAGCTCCTAATAACATTCAGTACATATTAACAATTTTATGCGTTATCTTAGGTTATCGTGCTTATATGGAATTGGTTACGAGTGTGCTTTTCCTTTCATTTCTGATGTGTGGGACTGGAGGGAAGTTATGAAGGAGAGAAGCTAAGAATAATCCACATCAAATAAGGATTTACTACTTGTGCATAAAGTGAGATATTGTTTGATGATTTGACATTCGTTATCTAGGGCTGTGCTAGGATCTCACTAATCAGGCAGCCCAAACTCAGCCCTGAACTTCATTTTTGGCCTAAAGTTTAGCCCGAGCTCAACCCAGCCGCACAAGTCTTTTCTCAGCTGGCTAAACTGGCTTCAAGCTAATCCAGCCTAAATTGCATCCAAAAGGGATACCTTAATGAAGCCTTGCTCTCACCACATGCAGGTGTTCATAGATCACATCACTTCTTGGGAACGTTCTTGCACAAACTCAAAGGTTAAATTGGAACGCTGAACGTTTATGCATGCAGAATGGGAAAAGGATTATAGTATGTCACATACCATGAAACATATTGCGATAGGGGTAGGATTTTTTGAATCACCTAGTTGGAGTTTGGTGAGCTTGTTCTAAAAGTGAGGGTCTCATTCTTTAACCAACACTAGTGAAATGATCCCTAAAACCTGTAAGCATGAACTTTCAAGCATGAAGGCGCCTGGACCATATTGGTTGGTGACCAAAGTCACAGTATAGTCAAGACTACTTTGCATCTAATGTTGAACTCAGAGTAATGATTATTCAGTTTTAAATGTTGATGCTTACTATTTTACTCGCTTTTCTTTAGTACTAATTTTTTTCTGGCTAAATTGTTTCCTTGCTCAAATCTTTTGTGATTACATCTTCTTTTTCTAATGTTTAATACCTCCTCTAGGTCATGGAAGAAGTGTTGCTGTGATGTGTGCGCTATTAGTGGCTCTAGGTGTGGTGGATGATTGGAAAAATGCAGAGAAGTTTATCCGAGATAGACGGCCTTATATTCGGATGAATGCTCTCCATCGCAAAGCCTTGGAAGAATGGTCAAAACACAGGCTATCTTCTCCTAGGAGGAATGAAGAAATGGATGTAAGCTCTGTTATTCTGCCTAATGCTTCTGGACGCTCACGATCCAACAGTTCAGAAAACAAAAGTGACTGACATTCTTCCTTAGTTGCAGTGACTGATGTTGCTGATGACTTTTATTACTCTTATTACTTTCTATTCGACTCTATTCTGATATCCTGTTGCACAATTAGGTTTTGGTGTCAAAATCCAATCTCTTATTACTATTATCACTCTCCATTCGGTTCTTCTACAGTGTAATATTTTATCAATGGAAGTTTAGGGTGCACGTGCAGCCACCATGCTGGAGAAGCTGCTTTTACCCTTTTGGCTTAAACTAGGGCACTTTTGAGCTTTGGCCACAAAATAATAACAATAATTTTAAATAAAAATAAAAATAATCTAGCAGTCCTCCATAAACGCATGCTTGACAAAGCTACTGGCCACAAAATTGGCTTTCCCTGTGTCAACATTTGAGACTAAGATTTCCTGTCATAAATCAAGCACTATGATCTAATTGTAAAATTTTCTGTAATGACATATCCAGGACCAGACACAATGCCTTCGAACATTATTTTCACTTCTCTTCTTTATACCAGGATGACATTATTGATATGTTTCAGTTACAAATATTCACCACGAATGAAAAAAAAAATGTACATCTTGAGTGTCAAAAAGAATATTATGCCATTTTGGAAAAATAGTGACTCAAGGGCAATTTTCACTTCATCATATGCCACTTGCATTGCAGACCTGGTCTTTTTTTTTTTCAGAAATGAAACTTTGCTAATAATAATGTTTGGATTGGCGAAAAATATACAGGATTTTTGACAGCTAATATTCTGTTACAGTGAGTATGCTATGACTCTTAACTACCACCTCGCTTCGCAGCATCTGGCCCGCTTGTCATAAAGGATTCACCACAGCCACACTGGCCTTTTGAGTTTGGATTGATAAATATGAATTCAGATCTGTACAGAAAAACAAATTACAAATGTTAGTGACAATGGAGAGGAAAATCAGGAAACAAAAAACTTGAACTATTAGTACCAGAAAATCAGGTGCAGGGAATGCCAAAGCCAAACTTCCTTGCAATCAAGCTTCTATAGAACTTCAGCCACAAAAGTGGAACTTACTCATGGAAGCTTATGATAGTTTATTGGTAGAATTAACCCAAAACCTAAGAGTGGGTATCATAAGGTTTCAAGATTTGACTTCAACTTTGCTTTGTAGTCAGAATTAATTTAAGAACTTAAGTAGAAAATACAAAAGTATAATTTCATGCTACTGGAAACATACGATGATCAATCAGACAATTTAGAAAATCAGATGCCCCTGGAATATACCATAAGTCATAATTTGAGTAATAAACAGGGTGTGAGGATTGAATTATGACCAGACAAAATCAAGGCACTGCCTAGAGTTCCTTTATGTAGAATGACAAAACATCCGAAATGTCTGAATTAGTGACCACATGAACCATGATGGATACTGTGCATACCTGAGTTTGTCATCCACGAAATCCATCTTGGTTCCTATGACATGCATGAGGGCCTTTGGATCAATCAATATCTTCACACCCCTGTCCTCAACCAACTCATCGAACTTCCCTTTCTCATCTGTGAGTTCAAAGGTGTCAGCACATTAGGAACAATAATAAGACATAAAATTAGATTCTCTGAACCAATATAAAGAAATATGAAATGCCAAAAATAAAAGTCATGATGTAATGATGATTAATGATACAATGCAATCAAAATTGTCTTCTTACATGCTAGGATGAACACTGGTCACTAATCGTAAAATAGCAAGCAGCTCATAAGATGGAGCAATCACAAGATTCATAACACAACCTATAACAATGCTACCGCCCTGTGAAATAAAGAAGAAAAGGAAAACAAAATTTCTTAAGTCTAACTTATTCTACTCTTTATGCGGTGGGCCTGATAGAAGCAATAAACAAATATAACACAATCTTTCCTTTTTTTTGGAACTAACTATGTCATATCTAGTTGATGAACTACTGAAGGGGAGAATATAAAACCAGAAATGTAAACAGATAAATTCAAACCCTAATATTTCAATATAAGTTGAACCAAGATGATGGGAGATTTTGTAGAGTATTAGCTCCCAACAGTTTTGACAAGGGAGGCTCGATTCTCATACCAGCAGATCAGCAGGAAAAAATGCGTGGAGATACAACTTCTGCAAGTTTCAGAAACCAAAGACAGCTTAAGAGTTTCAATGGCAGGCTGGCAGCAAATGCACAGAGAAGTCCATTCTCCACAACAAACTTTCGGATGTACAATTGGTAATGACAAAATGCCAACAATCAGAGCCAAAGGAGGTGAGTGGTGACAAATCTGGAAAAGTGAAAGAACAAATGTCTCACAATAGCCAGAGCAGTCAGACATCATTTGGGGCCTTGCATTAAGAACAAGAAGATGAATGATTTTGATGAACTGATGTCCAATTAGTTAGAATCTCCCAAAAAAAGTGATAAAAAAATATCCACATTTGATTTGTGAATATCATTGGAGAAGACAAAATCCACAGCATTATGAATAATAATCAGGAAATTTGTAAACAGTAGCTGTTTCTGAGGATGAAGGAGAGATTAGAATATTAGATATAAATTCTATAATGTGAGGCAGATCAGAAAAAGATAAACTCTTCTCAGTTTCAAAGATGACTTCAAGACAGACAGATGGATTGGATTCTCTAAGATGGAAAAACTAGTAAAAATAAAAAATTCAAAATGAGGCAACATAAGGTTTCAATAAACTGGAGCATGCCATAAAAAGGTGGCCAATCACATCACCACATAAAGGTCTTATCATACCAGGTGAAGTGGGTAAATTTTTTTATTTTTTTATATTTTTTTGCCAAGCAACAAAGTGTTCAAGCTGTAGAGCTCTTTACCAAGTCAAAAAGAACACCAAGTTACAAGACCCACGACCCCATGATATCCATAATCCTATGATCTCCATGAACTCCACTAACTACAACCACCTCTAAAAGAGTAGAGTGGATTTAATTTATCAACTATAAAATGGGAAACCCAAAATAAAAAAGGTATGAACTATTTTCATTCTACTTCTCTCATGAAGCTTAAAGTCATCTTACAAACTTAATCGTCGGAGAGTCCCCACCGGTGGACCTCACCTCCATTTTTGCAGGTGCGTGAAGTTCAATTACTATTGAGTGAAATTTCAGCAACACCGGGTCATCAGAAAGAATTACAAATGGGCTAATGCCTATTTGCCCCAATTTACCAAAAGAGTATCCATCTAAGTTCATTATAAAGAGACTCAATGTAGGAGAGATACACTGAATAAATGTGAGAGTTTCTACAAGGATATGAAGAGAAAAAAAAAAAAAAAAGCAAGCCAATCCCTAGTAAATGTTGAAAGTGGAACTCATTTGAACTTTTTAGCACAACAGAGTCCCAAAGAGAAGCATATTTCATTCACTCGAATGGAAGCTTTGGAACCATATATGTCATCAAAGATCCTCTTCTTCCTTTCTTCAATTCTTCCCATATACACCAAATGGGGATCATAAAGGGGAAGGGGGCAAATGCAACAACACCTCACATCTAGGACCTCAGAGAGAGAGAGAGAGAGAAAGAGGTGCAATTAAGATGTAATGTCCCTAGGGGGGGAACCCACTTCTATATCCTTTTAATTCTCTGTGCTGTGATTAGCTTAACCAGTTTCTCCTCCCATCTTCTGCTTTCTGAATCCTATTCTTTGTTTGTAATATAAAATAATTACCTAAAATCTTGAGATTTCAGTTTTCATGGATTATCAGCTAAACTTATATGGTCAAAAGATCATGCAGAACTCGTAACTCATCTATTCAATCAAAATCTTCAAAAATCATGAATTCGTTTCAAATACCACTCACGTGAAATTCAGGATTGATATTTTATCTTCCATCTGTACTCATCAACCAAATCCTTCATCTTCTATACTTCTGGTAGACCCATCAACCAAATCTTATTTTCCATATACGCTTTTAAACTTGATAATGAAGACAACGAAAACCCAATCAAAATTATGATCCCCAATTCCTTGCTAATCCAACCTCTGAATATTATTAACCAATCAATTGAATAAATTTAAAAAAAAAAAAAAAAAAAAAAACAAATTCAAATCATTCTATTATATACCATATAAATATCCATGAAATCACGTAAATTGAAAAAATGAAAATTGTTCGCAGACTCTGGGGGGAAAAAAAAAAAGTGAAATTCAGACACAACTTAGGGCCTCTTTTATATAATTTGATAACGCATAAATCACAATTTTCGAACTTTATATCAGAAAACGAAAAGCATTGAATCAGACAAACAAAAATGGAATAAATATACAGACGCACACACAGAGATACCTGCATAGTTGAGGGTGTAGGATAAGCCATTGCAGCCGCGAGCCTTGACGCCGAGCTTGAGGAAAGTGCGCTGGCGCTGCTGTAGCAAGTTGCGTATTCTATCAGCCGCGGCGTCCGTTAAGCTTAAGGCTTGCCGTCGGAGGGCTGGTCCAACCTTCGCTGCAGCTGCCGCTAGAATTGAAGAAGACGACGCCATCTCTCTGTTTCTCCTTCCCTCCTACATGTGACAGATCCTAAATTCACAAAAATATTATTTAAAAAAAAAAAATAGACCGAATTAAGAAATTACCAAAATGCCCGAGTTGCCACGTTGGATTAAGACGCTGTTTCGAACAGCGGTTTATTCTTTGGTATACAGATCCAGATCTGCTATCATTTCGCGTGCCCTAAACCGAAACCCCTTTTCCCCCAAAACCGCTCTCTCCGGAACCTGCTGCACCTCGCCGGAGACGTCGTCGATCGCTGCACATTTGCAACTCGCTCAACGCCGGCAAGTCCGCCATCACTCTCTCTCTCTCTCTCTCACCGTCACTCCCTCTCTCCTTCCCTCTCCCTCTCCCTTTCCCTTTCACATTATACATATATATATTGTTATCTTTTAATTTTTCATTTGTTATGCTCCTTCAATTTACCTGTATGAGTCTGATTATGGTATTATTTTGTTTTTTCATTTTCAAATGTATGATTGATATCACACACATATATTTTTGAAAAAAAAAAACAAATGCAAACATATATTGTTTCATTTAAAAAGTGTAAGCTTGTTGTTGTGGTTCCCTTTTTCTAAGATTTCATCCTGCGTTGAAACAAACAGGGCCCCCCATTTCATTTTGCCCTCAGCTTACACTTTAAAACACCCAACTTTCCATGCATAGCCCCCTTCTGTTTCTGTTAGAAAACCCATCTCAGTGGCTATATAAACAATTGAGTCAACCTTGGAAAATTCAAACTGCAAGCGAAAGCCTGAATCAATTTCAATAGAGGGGGAACATCTTAATAGAAATTTCTCCCATGAAAAATCCAGGAATGTTGGAACACACTGGAAATATAAATTGTTGAAATTGAAATGCAACCTCAAAATTTCTGTTTGCTTTTAGAAATACTAGAAATTGTCTCATTGGACTTCTAATGTCATTGGTATTATCATTGTCAAATGGAAGGGCAATTGTTTTACTATTGTGCACGTTCACTTGCACGTATTTAGCTTTGCTTTTCTTTTCTTTTGTTAATAAAAACTAAACAACTAGTATATTGATACATAAATAAAATGGTGCAGAGTTTCCAATGTACTGTCCCTCTCTTTGCCAAAAAAATCTACTTCCCATTACCTGATTAACGAATTCAAGTAAAGTTGTCCCCAATTTACCTCGTTATGTCCTAAATTATCTAATAGCATAGCAATCTTCTATGGCATTGGAATTTTAACAATTGTCCACTGGTAAGCTGATGATCGGTGCCTTCTAGAGTTTAAAAGATTCAAACGGAGACTTCTGAAGCTTACAGTGGATTTAGTGAATCTAATTTTAATTTAAAGGATGGTTCCATTTGTAAAGTCTAGGGTGATTTATTGTTTAGGAGTTTATTTGTTTAGTTATAATTTTTCTGCAATTTTGTACCGTTAACAGAATATGGCTCCACGGTTGGAAACCTTGTTATGTTATTGGGATGGAGAAACAAAAATGGGGAGTGAAGGCATTGAATACGAGGGTCCTCCTCCTAGGGCACTAAGAGTTCATGACAATATGAAGCTAAATGAGTTGAAAGAGAAGATATATGGTGTTACAGGGTGGGACAATAGACAATATGAGTTAGAAATTGCTTGCAGATATCTAGTCATCCGCAATCCTAATAAATACATAGCATTGCCTATTGTTGACGATGGATCAGTTAGCGCAATGTTTGCTATGATCTCTGACGCAGTACGATGCGCTGAGTTGTACTTGGAGAAAAAAATATGCCCTCAAGTGCCAGCTTCCCCCATTTGCACAAGTAGGCCCTACACCCAAAATAGCACAACAGATTTGGATGCATGCACAATACCGTCATCATATGAAGGTGTAACCAGACCTACCCATCAGGCAGAGTTACAGGGTGTTCATCCCGGACCAGATACTTTAGACGTGTTACATCTGCAAAACTCCCACCGATCAGAGGACATATGGGGTGGTCAGGTTAGTTACTCCTATTCAGGATCATGTAATTAAATATTGCAAAATATTAGTAGTCACACTTTTTTAAATTATGAATTTTCTATACAGCTTAATCTTCTACTACATTGTCGTCATCACATTGTATGGCCACTACACGAGACCATCCGCCCGTTAGTACAAGATGCCGGGTTCTATGGATTGTGTCAAATAGGGCATATATCCATTGATTGGGCCCTTATTACATCCTTGGTAGAGCGATGGAGGCAGGAGACACATACTTTTCATCTTCCAGTGGGCGAGATGACTGTCACCCTGCAGGACGTAGCTTTGCTTCTAGGGTTACGCATTGATGGGTTGCCTGTATCAGGAGTTAGTCATCACACTGATGAGTGGCCCGTACTATGTGAGCGCCTATTAGGCATCCGACCGGAGGCCAAAGACATTTCAGGATCATCACTTCGGCTCCGATGGTTATCTACTCATTTCTCTGCTTTTCCAAAGCAATTGGAGGGTCACCACGATGCTGATATAATTAAGGCACATCATGCTAGGGCATACATTTTATACTTGTTCGGGGCAGTGCTGTTTCCAGATACTTCTGGAGACACAGTACCATTGATGTTCTTACCCCTACTTGAGCATCTTCCGAAGGTGCGTGACTATAGTTGGGGTAGTGCCACGCTTGCACATCTGTACAGAGCGTTGTGTAGAGCGTGTCAGAAGACAGTTAGGCAGATTGGTGGCAACTTACTCTTATTACAGGTGCATGTTATAATGCAATGCGTTGAAAATAACTTTATCTTTTCATATATATATTTTCCGAAGTAAATGTTTACTTACTATTAACGGTAGTTGTGTTTCTTAGCTATGGGCCTGGGAGCGATTACATGTAGGCCGCCCTCATCTACGAGAAGCTAGAGTGCCACAGATGCCGGTTAGAGATACAGCAGCCGTGGAAGGGGATGAGGGAGGAGATGAGATAGTTCATGTGGAGCCAGCACATAGACCCCCATTAGGAGCTAGGTATGTTAATTTGTTTTACCTTATAAAGTGGTTAAAAATGCATCTCTTATTTTATGTTCTATATGCATTATACTAGGTGGCGCGAGCACAAGTCATTTATAGAAAATCCGAGCGGAGTGTTAGTATTCTTTCGAGATCAGTTAGATCAGCAAGCTGACCATCAGGTATTAATTGAATTTTTTTCCAGTCATTATTTACATCCTCATAATATTATTTAATATACATTTCTTATGTATAATGGATTATGAAAACAGGTTATTTGGCAGCCATATACTAATGACCAGTTACGGACAGTGCCACCGATTTGTCTTGATGGCCAAAATTTATGGAGAGCCAGGGTACCGCTAATCTGTTTTGCGGTCATTGAGTGGCATTTCCCAGATCGAGTTATGCGGCAGTTTGGGATGCTTCAGCATATTCCTGATCCCTGTGACACTATAGAGACCTTGCATTCTATTGATAGACGTGGGCGGCGTAGTGAGGATTGGTTGACATATCACACCGACTTCATAAAGTTATGGGAGCAACGATCAGACCATGTTGTTGGTCAGCGTACCGACGAGCTTGATGCCACTGAATGCTATATGGCATGGTACCAGTCCATCACTCGTCGGCGGATCGGACCTCCTACTCAACATCCATCACGACTGCCTTTGATGCAATATGAGCCTTCAGGGTCCATCACACATGCATTGGTAAGCCATATACTTGCTATTCATATGAAACTTTATTTGAGATTATAATCACTAGGGTTGCCTATTAATTAGTTTATTCTGCATGTTTCAGATTGAGGGTATAATCTCCATAGCTAGACGTTGTGCTTCAGCACTACATGATACCAGTGACGATATTGCACGTGCTGCATTTACTGAGGTGATGGGCATATGTAGATCTACGATGGATCACATTGGACAGCGAGATCGTCTTGAGAGGGAATTGGGCAAGCCTGGTAATGTGGTTGGAGGACGAAGCAATAAAGGCAAGACTAGAGATCGCAGAATAGATAGACGAGGACGAGGACGAGGACGAGAACGAGGACGAGAACGTGGAGAGGAGAGTGTTCTCGCACTACCATGTGAGGATTTAACAATTGGTCCTTCACAGTTGACACGGTTAGGCGCATTGTCATTTGCAGCACATGAGGCTGAGGCCAGATCGTTAAAAACAAAGAAGAGAAGAACAGCGAGGCATTGACATTTCTTGTGTACATTGATGATATTTATTATATTTATACTTATATACATTATGGACGTTGTAACTTTGGAATTTAGTTTATTGCATGCAACTTTTAGTTTACTTCTGTATATTGTAATTTGTATATATATCCTTATATTATGTTTGGATTATGGTTTGGAGGTTTGAAGAGTTGGGTGTTTTAATCACTAGATTATAGTTTGGGGAGGTGGGTGATTGCCTATTTGGGTTGTGGTTTTGAGGTTTGGAGGGGTGGGAGATTTGTTTTTGTCTTGGTCGAATTGTGGTTTGATGTTGGATGGATGCTATGTATCTTGTTAGATTACAAGTTAGTGTTTCAAGTAGCTTTGCAGGTTAGGTGATTGCTTATTTGTATAGTGGTTTAGAGGTTTTTGGAGGTGGGAGATTTGTTCTTGTCTTGGCGGGATTGTGGTTTGAAGTTGGATGAATGTTATGTATTTTATTCAAGGGTCCAGCCCCAGTGATACTTAGTTCTTATCCATGGGTTTGTAAAATCATATATGGGACATGTATTTTAGAAAACCAACCGTTGGATTAATATTCTGTTTATTTACATTATGTCTGCCAAAAAATCTAATGGTTGGCTTTTTAGAATATCAACTGTGAAAAACTGTGATAGTTTCATATTGTTAAATATAGTTTAATTCAAAACTGTGATATATTTTAAAACTTAGCCATTTGATCAATATGATTTTTGGCAGATGTGATGTATATAAAAA
Organism: Hamamelis virginiana; assembly: GCA_017140935.1. Taxonomy (NCBI): domain Eukaryota; kingdom Viridiplantae; phylum Streptophyta; class Magnoliopsida; order Saxifragales; family Hamamelidaceae; genus Hamamelis; species Hamamelis virginiana. The sequence continues at coordinate 170,040 of JAESVK010001050.1, forward strand.
TATCATCTAATCCAACTGTCGGTTTTTCGAAATACCTATTTTATATATGGTTTTGTAAACTATGTGTCAAAATCATGGATAAAAATCATGTGTCACCGAAACTTGACCCTTTATTTAATTGTAGGTCATTGTGGCAAGTTGCTTTACATATTGGGATAATGTTCATTAAATAAAGATATTACTAAAAAAATTACACTAAAACTGCGGTGTGAAACATCGGTTCTTATATAAAACCTTTAAATCGCTATGTGAAACAGTGGTGCAATTTTTTCAAAGAGACAACAAGAGAACTGTTGTTTGTAACAGTGATTTTCGTACATTTTAAAATTTTAAAAATTTTATTTTTAACCCAAGAGTGGGTAGATCCTTGTTTCGAAAGTCTTGTTCGGAGTGCAAGATTTAGTCTGGTGCACAAGCTGGCTTAGAATACCTGTATTAAAAAAAAAATCATAATTTTCATTAAGTAGTTGTACTTTTTACATTGACTAACTAGGACCCATTAGTCCTGGTGCTAGTTTGACATGGTCAACTCAGTCATTTTTAAAAAATAATAATAATTAAATTAGGTCATTTTTGGGAATATTTTTAAAAATAGATTATTTTTGTAAAAATTAAAAAAATCCTTGTTTTTGTACATTTTTATGTGCCCCAAACAAATGGAAGCGGTCGGTCCAAATCATATAGCTTCACCGGCATGTTGGGACGGCTCTAAAATTTGCCTAATCGGGTTCAGACTTTATGGGAGGCTTTATCCTCGTACAATTCATCTCTTGATTTATTGGTAAGACCGTCAATGAATGCAGTATCGATATGACCATATCCATTGGTTGTGACAACTCAATTATCATTTTAATAGCCTCAAGCAAAACTTGCTTTCAATTTGAGACTCAAGTTAGAGATTTATGGGTATATAATTCTTATATAGAATCCTCTTAAATTATTGGTTAGTTTTATAAAATTTTCCTAAATTTCAAATTTGAACAAATAACTCACAAGAATTATGGGTTAAGTTTTCAAAATTCACTTAAGCTTCAAAATTGAACAAATAACTCTCACAAAGTATACCCCACTTGGCATTTATCTCGCTTTGAGTCCTGAGAGTAATGGGTTCAGGTATTCACGAAAGAGGTTTGGTTTGTGTGTTCCCTTCTTCCTTACTACAACTAACTCTACTGATATATGATATATATATTGTTTGGCAAAAAAAAAAAATTAAACAATAAACCCTAGAGTATAAACTTGTAATGATTTGCTCTACCCTTTTTGTAAAGTTCGAGGAGAGATTTTGAAAACTTCACTTATAGTTCCTGAGATTATTTTTTCAATATATATATATTTGCCACTATTGGATATCTTAATTCAACTTGACATTTAAACTAAGACCGGTGGTCTAAAGGATTGACAAATCACCAATAAAATTTTCTCCATTAAATAATTAGGTTGTCACGATTTGATTTTAGAATCTTCACTCCATAAATCATGATTTATAATTCTAGTAACTATCCTAATGAGTTATTTAATTTTTAAAATTCAAGAACTATTTATTTAATTTTAAAATTTACTGGGATTTTATGAGCCTAACCTATAATTTTAAAAAGAATTACTTGTGGATTTTAAAGTTAAATAAATTTTATGAAACAAATCAATAATCTAGGCGGTGTCACGTTATTTAATGAAAATCAGTCTTTACAAAGTTAGTGAGTTGATAAATCGCATGGAATGAAAAGTTTCACTAGCTATCTAATTGGAATAAAAGTTTAACACGTGTCAGGGTTTGGGATTTTTATTTTTTGGAATTTTTTTTAAATAAGAAAAAGGAAAGAACACAGCAACAGATGAAGAAATTGAGAAAATAGAGCACGGTTGAAGCACTATAATATAATTGGAATAGAGAGAGTCTTCGGCTGAGGGGAGAGCGCAGAAACAAAGCGATGGGACTTCTGGAAGGCCTCTATAGAGTCATCATGCGCCGCAACGCCGTCTACGTCACCTTCGTCGTCGCCGGCGCTTTTGCCGGCGAACGGGTATGCCTTCCTAAGATTTCAAACTCTCTTCTCGATCTATCTTTTTATGTGTGTATATATATGTATTGTATAGCACATCAGAGAGTCCCGAAATGGTTTCTACTCTCTTACCTTTTGGATCTGAAGGAAAGGAATTTATTTGATGGAGAACAATTTTAAGATCGAAAACTTTCCTATCCTTTTGTTTGGTTGCCGAGAAAACTGAGGAAAAAGAAAATGAATTGAAATTTTAAATCTTGTGTTCTATGTTATTTTGGTTGTTTAAAAAAATTTGAAAAACTAGCCTCAATAAAGCTAAAATTTTGTATGAGAAACAGCTGAGTGGAGTATAGTTGTAAATGAATTATTTTAATGAAATCTGAAGCTATGGACAGTGATTTTAGAGTTTAAATTCATATGCGTTTCGTATGAATATTAATTTAGAGTTTAAATTCATATGTATATAGTATGAATTTAGATCTGAATATTTGCTTTGTGATATCTTGTCATACCTCATGCCTGGATATGTTACCATTTGTGTGGTGTTAATTTCTGAAAAGATTGGTTATGAGGTTTCTTAAATAACTTACGAAGTGATCTATTCTCTGCAGGCTGTCGATTATGGAGTTCACAAGCTATGGGAGTACAACAATGTTGGGGTATTACTCGTGCTTTTCCCTAAATGTCGTGTATATTGTTCGTGTTTGTTTGTGAATCTTACATTTTCTTAGATTTTTTAGATTATGCTGTACTGATTTTACCTGATATTGTATTTGCATTTGAAACCTCTGACACCATCACTCTTAACACTTTGCCTGATAACTTTATTTCAATTAGTTATCTTGGTCATTATTTTTAGTTGGCTGGTGAATATTTAAAAAGAATTAGCTCTGTGTTTATGGGGAACTTAATTAATTAGAAAATTAAGAGGCACATCTTCTGTGTGAGAATCATCATTTTTCGTCAAATGTGAAATTTGTGGAAAAAGTCTTTCCTACGAGCACAATTCTGTCAACCAGGTGACAGAATCATCTATGTTGGAAAATATTCTTTAAGAAAAAACTGCGAACATTGCATTTTGCAACAGATGCTCAAGATTTTATGAGATACCAGAACATATTTTCCATGACTTCACTTGGTTAGGAAGGAAATAAAGTTTTATATAGCTCCCAAGTCAATTTTCTTTCACAGTAGGAATATGAACTGATACAAGTTGTATCCGTGTATGATTAAAGATGCAGTAGTGGCTAGACATAAAAATCTAAGGGAATGCATTACATGACATGTCATTAGAATAAGTTTGAGAGCCTGTATCCTCCCAGTAAAGTCTTTCCCATTGGCACAATTGCACAAAATTAAAACGTGGGGAAAAAAAAAAACATAATTTCATTTAGAGTTCTCTACTAGTATAATTTCTGTAATTTGGTATGAAATGTGATGGGGACTTTTTTGCTAAGTCACCTAAAAGATTCTGGTTGACAATATTCTTCAACTATCATTCTCTCTCTTTTGCTAATTTTGGCTTTGTTGCTCTAAGATGATCATTCTTTGGTATGGCCTTGCTTAGTGTTCCCTAAATCAACACAGCAAACCATGAAACTTTTTGTCTTTGCATGTGGCAGCTATTGCAAAGCCGAAGTAATCATTGCATTACTTCTTAGCTCCTTCATGGATGGATGGAGTGTTGTGTTGCAGATCTCAGTGCCACTGTCTAGCAGTTCAGTATTGCTTTTGATGCATAATAACTTGTCCCGACTGGACCAATGGATTTCCTTGCTACAGCAACCAATGGTTTCACTGATTCAATTGAGTTTGAAATAAGTGTAGCTATCAGCTAACAAATGTTTGGCAATATCTAAGCAATGTTGAATGCCATTGGTGCCATCCATTAGTGGTCACTTTTATGTTGTTGAAGATTGTATCTGGCTTCTGTTGGGTAGATTGTTGGTACTCATTAGTCATTACATCACTGTGGTGGGTGGCTTCTGTGTCAGTAGATATTTTCAATGTCTTAGATGCCATTAGGCAGCTCTTGAAATTTTGCCATTAGGTGTCTCTTGAAGATGTTTCTCGGTGCTATAGCTTCATTAATTGACACCAATTGACATTGTAGAATATATATTTTACTTGTACACCTCTCTTGTGACCACACTACATGTTATTTAGCCATTTAGGTGGTGTGAACTTCTGCTCCCTTTTATAATTTACAATACCATAGCATTTATTAACCTTCATACACCTCATTCCTTCCACCAACCAATCTTGGGTGGCTTTTGTTGGAAATTTGATAAATTATTACTATATATATTTGAAAGATTGGCCTTCTGACTATGGCCCCCCATAAGTTTTGTCCTAGAGTATGCCTGGAAGTGGCCCCTGGATGTTTGATGTGGCGAAAAGAGTTCTGACCTATTTTATGGGGTCATAAGGAAATTAACTACTGTAAAAGAATGATTAAGTTATGCCTTTGGTTATCTTCATTATATGGGCAAGATTGTTATGATATCGTGTATGCCTCAGTAGGAGAGAATTTAGTTTCATTTTTGGTTGTTGGGGAACCAATTTGATGGATTGTAGGTCTGAGGTAGGATTTTTAGGACCCTACAGCATGTATAGTCCATTTTATTATTTTCTCTGTTCCATCACTTGTCTTTAAATTTATTCGCATAGTTTTATATTTACATAGAAGTCCAGTGTCTCTGCCTTACATCTTGGTCCTATCGCTATGACCTTTTTATGTTTGCCCTTCATTTCCCTTACTGGTAAAATAGAGCTGACAAAAATCCTAACCTTCTTGTATTTATCCTACATCACAAATTGCACCATCATCCATTAGTCTCATCATGCCACCTACTTCTCATGCAGATGGCCTCAATATGGATGATTATTTTCTAATCTCAACTTCTCTCTCTCTTTCCATAAGCAACCCCCCCCCCCCCCCTCTCACACACAAGCACGTTAATTGGTGAAAACATGTCGAAGCTGTTCATGAGCAACTTGGTTTGTTCAACAACCGTAGTCTAGCCATGTTGATAGATAGTCAACTTGCTAGTGATAAAACCTAGGAATTGTGGGTAATCACAATTTATCCGAGTGATTTTGCTTTGTTTGATTTTTGGATGCTAACCTGAGTCCAGTGACAACTTTTTATACCTTTTTTTTTTTTT
>JAESVK010001050.1:175309-194556 GCA_017140935.1 Hamamelis virginiana
GGGGGGGGAGGCTTTAACTGTCTTGATAACAATAATAAGTAATCTGCTGCTACTTCAATTAACTACTCTCTTGCAAATAGTCCTAAGTCCAAAGGGGACCAATTGTTGTCTAATACTTGCTAATTGTAGTTTCAAAATTGAAATTCGTTCTTCTTTGTTTTAATGCAGAAGCGATATGAAGATATTTCAGTGTTGGGGACAAGAACAGCTGAAGAATGAATGCCATTTTATTTTCCTTAAAATCGTTCCTCTTTCTCAAGATCCACAATTTGGAATTTGAACTAAATGTTGGTCGATCAGGTAGCAATTTGATACATTAGTAATAAGTGATATGTGGTCTTGTGCATTTGACCCAAATTTTAATCATTTATAAATACTGATTGGTTTAATAGGCCAACCAGGTTTTGGCTTTATATTTTGCTAATTTTACATAGTAACCAAACAACAGTGTGAAATGGCAATTCACCAAGGATGAAAGCATTCTGTTTTTTGTCCATGTCGCATACGAGCATACATTGAAACTAATCTGGCTCTGGATGGTTTGGCTAGTCACCAAACTAAGAAATGTGATTGTTCAATATGAAGTCTGTTAAGTGACAGTGAGGTCATTTATTTATGTGTTGCTAATATTAAGCTCTTGGCCATAGAATACTCTTTAATTGCTCTCTAGCAGGTCTACTTGAACCCTTGAACTCTGATCCTCCCCCTGGAGGTGGCAGCTAGAAGAGGCTTAGGGGTGCATATGCCACCCATTTTCTTTGATTTTGCACCAGAGATGTTTGATAAATTGTTTTAAGCAAACGATATTTTGCTGCCTTGGAAGCATTTGTGAGCATGGTGTGTACAATTAAGAGAAAAATGGAAATGGTAGTGTTGGTGATCGTGGTTTGGGGTGACCATGATGCAAATGAAATGGAATAAGAGGTGGTGGTGCCGACAGCGGCAAATGGCCATGGAACAAAAGGTGGTAGAGGTGTTCAAATTGCAACAATTACTGCATATTATTCTGCCACCTGCATCATCACTACATCATGCAACATGAAGATGCTTCTACATTGGAGTTTTTTTTTTAAATGGCCTTTTAAAAATAAATATATGGGAGAGTGGCCTTCTAAAAAAAATATTTGGGAGAATGGCTCTCTGACTGGTCAAAGGCCATAAACCGCTGTTAGAAACAGCGGTTTTACATAAACACAGCAGTCCTTTCACACCTTAATCAAAGCAGCAAAAAAAAAATCCCATAGCCCAAACAAGGAAAACAGAAAACAAAATCTCATACCCACGAATTTGATGCCTGACAATGAAGTCTACTAGCTTGTCCGAAGAATCATACCCCACAAACTCAACTTCCACATCTCGGCACAACCCATTTCAGCGAAAAATCCCATACCCACGAACTTTTAGCAACAAAAAATCCCGTTTCACCTTTGGTAACTCTCAACTCAGGTGGAAATGGTGGCAAACAGAGGAAGAGAAGTTTCATTTCAGCCTTTTTTGGGACAAACAGAAGCAAAAAAGAAAAAGAAAAATGAAGCTTTTTAGTGGGTGGGCTTTCACTGCCGGCGAACCCCTTTCCGTCTCCGACCAAACCCCAGCTGCCGTCCTCCTCCGCAACCTTCGTCTCGCAGTGAAGGGCCGACGAAACCCTTCTCCCTCGCAACCCTCTCTCTCTCTCTAACCCTCATTTCATCCACTCAATCCTTAACTCTCGGCGACGTCGACGGTATCTCAGTCATCGACCTTGCGCTCTTTGGCTGAGATCTTGGAGCCGGAGATGGCGCGTGGGACGGCGCGTATGATTTCCGCGTACTTGGGGTCTGGTTTGGGGTGGTCGTCAAGGTATGTGAGTGGCGGCGCTACTTCGGGGTGGTCGTGGAGGATAGATGCAGGGGCTGATTGGGCGTAGAAGCAAAGGTGGAGGGTTTTGGTGAATATGGGTCGCTGGATCCACATTTGGTGGATTCGACACTGCAGTGAGGATGATTGTAGACGAGTTGGGAGATTTGGAGAAAACTGAGGCTGTTTGGACGCATGAAGACAGTACCGACGCCGGAGACCGAGACGAGCCCATCAATCTCCATGTAGCGGTGACCTCCGGTGAGTTCAGCAGTTGCAGCGGTGGACTCCGGCGAGAAAGGGGTTTCACGAGGGGCTTCAGATGCCTTCTGCGGTTTGGGTTGCGTGGGGTTTGGGGTATGGGATATTTTTTGCCTGGTTTGATTGAGATGTGAAGCACTGGCTGGGTTTGAATGCCTGTATTTATGTAAAACCGCTGTTTGAAACAGCGGTTCTTTCTGGACCTTATAACCGCCGTTTAAAACAGCGGTTTTTACCCACGTGGCAAGTCAGAGGGCCATTCTCCCAAATATTTTTTTTAGAAGGCCACTCCCCCATATATTTTTTTTTAAAAGGCCATTTAAAAAAAAAAAAACTCTATACATTGTAGAAAACTCCATCACTTTTCATAGGTAGCTACCATCAACTAGAATTGTTTTGAAAAGAGTGCTAAGGCGTAAAGTTTTATATAACTCAAAATTTTACTTGATCCAAGGGATGAAGTAATCAATCATTTATAAATGATTCGAGAGTTGATAGGACGATTGATCAAAGCAGCCCCTTAACTTTTGCAACAATTACATCTAATATGAAAATTTTGATATGTGAAGATGATTGGATACTTGGATATAATTTTAAAGAAATATGTCTAGTTATAGTTTTTCAAATGTACTTTTAAGGCAAAACTAATCATTTGAAACTTAAAAATTATTAGCTTATTTGAGCAGAGAGTAAAATGCGTTTCCATATAATAGAGGGGGCAGAAAGAGAGAGAGAGAGAGAGAGAGTACTCTTGCCCCTAACTTTTTTAACGAGTGAATATTAACAATGGGAATTGGTACATGAATTTGTTTGAACTTTGAAGTCAACATAAAAATGCAATACATATCTTTAGGCTAACATATCATTCAGAAGACTATATTTCCACCAACAAGATTGCCAAATTTATTAGTGCATCACTGCTTCAAATGTTTTTGCATGACATTGGGAGTTTGATGATGAAAAAACTCTAATTTATAAAATAGCAGTTACTGGAGTATTAAGTCATCTCTAATGGTGTATGCATATCCATATGCAATTTTTTATTTTTTTTTACATATGGACAGTAATTTAAGTACTCCAATAATGATGCACTTGCAAATCTAAAAAATGAATCAGCCATCGTTGAGCCAAACTTAAATCCATATTTCGATATCAAATTGGCTCAATGCATTTAGTGTCACATCATCATTTTCTCCTCCAAAATCTTAACCAACCAAATAATGGATATGGTACCATTGGAGTACCTTCGATTTTCACTTTGGTGATCCAAAAAATAGATATACATCACCAAATTTGCATTTCACTATTGGAGATTGCTTTATATAATCAAATTGAAATCAATTTTAAGTAAATCAATTAAGTGTGGTCCTTTTTAGAAATTTTCAAGATTGAAGTAGTCGGTTCAATTCTTTAATATTAGGAAAATTACACTTTGCTCTCCCTAATTATTGACCATTTTCACGTTACCCCTTATGATTTCGATTACATCAATGCGCTCCTTAAACTATTAGATTGTATCAAATTACCCTCTTATTACCGTTAACCATTTGTTTTTTTTGTTTTTTTTTTTTTAAATTGAAAAATGGCGTTAAGTCAGTTATTTTTTATACAGTATTTATCCTGAATTCATAATGGGTCAACAGACGTATCGATGAAATTTTATGATTTTTCTCAATATATTTTATTTATTATAAATTTTATTTACTGTATGGAAAAAAAAATAATTCCTAAAAATTAAAATATGTTGAGAAAAAATCATGAAGCTTCACCAATATGCTTATAGACGCATTAGCAATTTAGAATAAATATTGCATAAAAAAATAAAAAATCCAATATTATTTTTCAATCAAAAAAATAAATAGCTAGCATCAAAAGAGTATAATTTAATACAATTTAATAATTTAGAGACGCATTGATGCAATCGAAACCATATGGGAGTAACGTGAAAACGGACAATAGTTGTAATTTTTTTTATTTTTAATCATAATTAATTTATTAAAATTATATTTTTATAAATTTTTTTATTAAATTAACCAAATTGACCAAAAAAAAAATCTATCTATTAAACAGTAATAAATGAAAGCTGACCAAACTTTTTATCAACTGATCAAACTTTTATACTCCTCCTATATTTATAAGTTGAAAATATTCGAACCTAATGAAACCAACCAAAGTCAACCCGTTGGCCCATTGGTAGATCCAATTATTATCTAGGTCGGCGGTGGCTCGGCTTAGCGTGTATCTATCAATAATTAGGTGAAGTGCAAGAAGCCAAGAACCCCTCGTCACTTTCAATTTGTGATCCCATGTGGATACCAATTCCGTCACCAACAGTTTTCTTTCTCTCTCTTCATGTCAAGCTACAATTTTATTGGCTGCTAGCGTACTTTCATCCCCTACCAGTGATAAACTCCATTTCCATTTTAATCTATAATAAAGTCACTCTCCAATTGCCCAGACACCACCTCACTTTCCTACACAGAGCCCACGTTATACATATACTACTCGGTATATATACAAGAGTTAGGGCACGCTGTGTTAATTGCTCATTTACATTTTTAGCTAGCAGACTCTTTCCGTCGACAAGGAGTCTCTTTCGCTGTAAGATCTCTCTTTCTTCTCTTCTTGTTTTGTTCTTTTTCCTTGCCGTTTGATTTTGTATTTTTATTTATATGCACATCAAAATCTGGTGCATGATCTTTGAAATTTGTTATCTTTAATGCCTTTTTAATCTGATGCATAATCCGAGATCATTTGCTGCTTTGTTAAATTGATCTGTTGATTAAGTACTTGTGAATTAAGTTTGATTACTTCTTAAAGGTCAGATCTTTGTGTTTTTTGCCAAAAGAATAGAAAGATCTTTGTGTTTTGTTTTGTTGATGAGTTTGATTAGGCTCTGATTTTGTTTTTCATATGATCGTTTTAGTGTTCTATATCTGTAAATAATATGTCTGTGTGTGTGTGTGAAAGTATGGACTATATTTGGATGTTTGTAATTGTTTAAATGGTAGCTGGTGTAATTCATGGAAGGTAAAACTATGAAAATTGATGTTTGGTTGCTGGGAAAAGTAAATGAAAAGAAAATAAATTAGGAAATTATGGACCCGTTTGGTTTCATTTCCAGAAATGCGTTTTTGAGCTTTCGTTGAGTTGAAAATAAAAATGGGAACCTTTTGAGCATGTGTCATTTTCTATTGTTTAGTTTTTCTTAAAGAAAAGATGGAAATGAAAATGAGGAGAAATTTATTGTGATGATTGTGGAAAATGGGTCGTAGTTGGAGATTTTTTTTCAGGAACAGTTTTTTGAAAACAAACTTTCAAATGTGGTTTCTGTATCGCCTTTATTTTCTCTGTTTTTATAAGGGAAAGATGGATTTCAAGGACAGAACCAAACACACACTGACTTTATTAATATTAGTTTTTCCTATTTTCTTTCTATCCTTTTTTCCCCATATTGAATAAAGTTTTTTCTTAAAAAAAAAAAAAAAGGAAATCCCAAAGGCTCTGCTCAGTTGAGCGAAGTGCAATTATTTGCCTCAGTGGAGATGATGTTTTTGACGTTTTGGATACCAAAACCTCATAAAAGATAAGGTATGAAATATAATTTTTATTTCTTTCCTCACTTTCTCATTTACTCAATCAAACATATAAAAAATATGGTGGCAAACAGTCTACTTTATTATTCGATTAAGCAGACCTCAAGTGGCTACTTTCCTCTAAAAAAAAAAAAAGGCTACTTTCCTGAGTTATACCAACAAAATATTATTCAATTACCCAAAAAAAACTTTCATAAGTTACCCTAAATTCTATTTAGCGGGACTTTAAGTGGTTAAGAGTAGGGCTATGTTGAGTTGAGTTGAGCATCATGAATTCTTTGTACATGTTGAAGCAATTTGGGTGAATTATAAGCCACTGTGGTTGTACTATTGGCACCTTGCCATCAGTGTGGCAGACTTGGCTTTTTTGGATACTAAAACTAGTTGAACTTAGAAGAGTAGAGAAGACTCAACTTTATAAATTTGATGAAATTACTCTAGAATCATATCCATTAGTTAGTTAAAATTCAATATATGAAGGCATGGAGGCTTGAATGAAGAGCTGAGAGCTACTTGCATGATTCTAGGGACCAAATTATGCATCAATGATTCTTATATTTTTATCTGGTTCAGGTGTAAATATGTCGACTGTGAGTTTCTCCTCACCTTGCTTGTTTAAAAGTGCACCCCCAAGCAGCAGATCCTGTGCCTTAATCAAGAGTCCACGTTCTTTGGGGTCTGTCAAGAGTGTTTCCAAAGCTTTTGGGTTGAAGTCATCTTCCTTCAAAGTAACTGCAATGGCAGTTTACAAGGTGAAGCTGATCGGACCAGATGGTGAAGAGAATGAGTTCGATGCCCCTGATGATGTTTATATCCTCGACTCAGCTGAAAATGCTGGACTGGAGCTGCCTTACTCATGCAGGGCTGGGGCCTGCTCTACCTGTGCTGGGCACATGGTTGCCGGGTCAGTGGACCAATCAGATGGATCATTCCTCGATGAGAAGCAGATGGAAAAGGGGTATTTGCTGACCTGTGTTTCGTACCCAACTTCGGATTGTGTGATTCATACCCACAAGGAAGGTGATCTCTATTGAGTTATGCACTGAGTCATGCCTGTTACTTGGTGAGTTGGATGACAACCTAATCTGTGCCAAATCTTGTTTGGAAATTGTGGGCCAGATGGTGGTGTTGGCTTTTTAGTGTTTGGAACTGTATGAACCTCTTCTTTAGAATTCTATTTCTATGGTCATAGGCATCTGATTAGTCTGATGCTAGAGTTCTGGTATCTGCTTAAAATATATGAAGTCTGATGGTAATCTTAGGGAAGCACCCCTTGATTCTGAATTGAAGAAGGAACACTTGTAGGGAAATTTGAAGAGAAATACAAATATGAATGCTAAAAAAGGCTGTATGAAAAATGAAATGTAAACTTAAGAGAAATAAGAAGACAGACTTTTAATAATTGTTTCTGGAATAGTAATGGAACATGGGATGGGTTTCCAAAAGGTTTCTCGAGTGTCTTTAAAATGATTATTAAATATTTTTAAGAGCCTGAAGAATATTATCAAAAGGTTTTTCCTTCAAAGTTTTCAAACAATTTATTGTACCTTTGAAAATGAGTTTAAGGAGACTAAAATTGTCAGCTACTTCACTCCTTTGACACTATTCGAACTTTTAAGACTTTAAGAAAAGCAATTTACAATTGGTTTGCAAAAGTATTGTCTTTAAACCTATGTTTTTGGCCAAAGGTTGAAAGAAAAACGCAATAGAAAAAGTGACTAGTCAAATAGCAAAATTAAAAAGTCAAATGATACGTTGTCTGGCTGCAAGGAATAGGATATCTACTTTCTTGAATTTAGGCATGTGAAAATACTTTGATATCTATTTTTTATTACTTAAAGGAGGGTTTTGGATATCTACTTTCTTGAATTTAGGCATGTGGAAATGGGGTAGGTTTTTATCATATAGCCAAAAAGACAAAAAATTGAAAAGTTTCCTTTCCTTTTTCTTGATATTAATTATCTTTATGCTTATATGCTCTGGTTGGTTTTTATCATTTGCATGTTCTGTTGGAATTGTGAAATTTCAAGAAAAAGGAAAGGAAAGAAAAATGATCAAAATTGCTTAAAGATTATTTTCTTTCTTAAACAAATTTTCATCATTTTCTTCACTCTTTCTTAAATGTGCATGTGCACTTGTACTAGAAATCACAACTTTCCCTCTTCTGTTTTTTTTTTTTTTTCGTTATTTCATGGTTATGGCCAAGGCAGAAGGCTGTTACCATCCTAAGCGACTTTAGTTGTAGCCTTAAGCACACCTGAAATTTTTTTAATAAATTTTTCCATGGTCACCAAAACCCTTATGCTCCGTTTGGTAGGAGGGATGAAAAAGTGGAAGGAAGGAAAATAGGAGGGATGGGCTTTCCTTCCTCAGGGGAGGGAAACCATTTTTCCTTCCTGTGTGTTTAGTATGATGGATGGAAAAGTGGTTTCCTTCCTTCCATGTGTTTGGTAAACAAGGGGGAAGGAAATGATGTATTGTATTGAATTACAATTTTATCCTCTCATATTCAAATATATTTTAAATGCTTTTAATAATTTATAAAAATATTAAAAATGATTTGGAAACCTTCACGTGTGTGCGTGCACATGTGTATGTATATATATATATATATAAAACAGTGGGCGTGGACATATATGTATAGGTGCTTGCTTGGAGAAGAAAGGGAGGCAATTATGGGTTTTCAAAATGTTAAAAAGGCAAAAAAATCATTTCACCCCATAAAATGAGCTTCCCTCCACTTTTCCGCTCAACTTTGGGCGGATGGAAAAGTGGCTCTTTTCCCTCCCCTTTTCCCTCCCCTCCTCCCCCCCTCTCATGCCAAACAAGCCTTCCACCCCTTTTCCCTCCTCTCCCTTCCCTCCTCCCACTCTTCCCTCATACCAAACAGGCTCTTAAGATCTTTCCAATATCAAAATGAAGCCAGAATGAATACCTTCAAAATCTCTAATCCTGGGCTTAGAAGTGACAAGTGCACAAACGTGGTGAATTTGGACAGTGTCTGATGAGGAAATTATGAAGATAACAGAAGCAAATTAGGGAATAGCATCAAGCATGCAAGAAGATAGAATTCTATCACTCGGTTACATTGAAGAACTTCATCGCATAGACTATACACACGAACAGAAAATAAAAGTATCTTAAATCCCTTCATTACTTACATCTTGCAAATAACCAACCAGAGCATATAAGTTATCTTTTAGTCACTTCTTCTCAGTTTATAAGCAGTTTCCACTGAGTATTGGAGCATAATACCATACAGATTTGTCAAAAGTGTAAAAAGCAAAATGGTGCTACAGTACATATTCAGCAATTGAAGAGATCTGTAGCAAGTTTTGGAAAATTTCTTCCTCCATAACCAAATGCTGTATGATGAAACTGGCTTTCCTTCCGATCCAACTTCAAACTAAATTTCAGTACAGCTCTTAAAGGAACAAACCTTTAAATTCCCCATTTGCAAGTTGGCATAGCTGATTGTATGTGTTGGTGTCTGCAAAAGAGTGGTGGTTTAGAACCAACTACATATAACAGATACAGTGAGAGTACAAAGGGGAATGCCTGCTATAATAGCTTTAACCAGAAAGAAGGAAAGAAAAAGAATAGTCTGATAAGACTATTCAAGAAATCCATCACTCAATTGGTGTACAAAATCTTTTAACACGGATTTAAGCTATGATTTCAAATTAAACTTCAATTACTAGAGATCGGAATCAATTCATTGAGGTTTATTGGAGTTTTAAAAAGTTTGCAAATAAGACATCAACTCAAATTTTCTTGAAACTCAGCTGCTCCAAAAAATAAAATTAATACAGAGATTTTCAGACGAGTAGAAATTCATAATAAATGGCATGACAAATACGAACCAAGTGGGTATTAAATCATACCAAATGTGTTACCAAAGTTGGTCCATTTATCAGCATGAATGGACTGATTACTCTCTGCAGTGCCAATCACCTCGACAAAACTCATAAGAGGGATGAGTGGAGGAGAGCCTTTTATGATCAACTGATGTTCATCTGTGGACTTTCCTGTCATGACTCCATCATCAGATCGAATAACTTGAATAACTGCCCGGACCTTCCGTCCTATATACATATGCAACAGTTCTCCATTGACAAAAACTGCAGGGCTTGATGTATCCATATTCTGAAAAGTGAAAACCACATTAAAAAGCAGAAACAAGCCTATTGAATAAAGTTTTCAGTGGTCGTGTATCAGATCTCTTGCAAATGTCTGAATTGATGGTACTGAGAGCATGCCTTCAATCAATGATCGGAGGATGTGGACCCTATCATCTGAGAGACCAACATGTGACGAAATCAACTCTTAAACGCATCATAATGTTAAAAATGGTTGATTGCCGATAAAGAAAGCTACACGTTTGATAGGTTTTTGTTTTCAGAGTTGTTGGAAAGGATAGTGCTCCTGGCTGACATCTTTATTTTAAAACTTAGTTACTTAACAATATATGCAATATCGTTACAAAGGCAACACAGGACCGAAGATTCAACAAATGGCTTAAGATGTTGGTATATATTATGAGAAAGGAGAATATGTTGAGATACAAACCAACAAAGTAGGAAACTATGACATTTAAGACAAAATAGAAGTTCTTGTAGACCCAAAGATATCAAGCATTAGCTAAATATTGAGAAGAGAAATATGGTCGGTTCAAGGATGTCAAAGATTTTGTGATATCCCCATTGTAGAGTGAAAACAAACTTAATGTTTGATTATGGTCTATAATTAAGAAACAAAAAGTAAAGTGCTCAATTTGCGAGTAAATTAAGTCAAGACTCAGGAAAGGGATGCATTTCCCAACTTACTCTATTCTAGTTCCTCCCATCGGTGTAATAAAGTATAGTTTAACCTAAAAGTGAATATTTGCCCATAATTAAATAGCATAATATCATCTGGATGATAAAAATAGCATAATATCAAATCAACTTTACATATCATGCTATTATAAGGTGCACCTTACAGGAAAGAGAATCCTTGAAGATAGATAGCCTAACACCTAGGTTTGGGTCCAGATTGAGCAGAATATCTACACAGAAGTTCCCTTCCCAAATCCTTCTTGTAGGAGCTTGGCAATCAAGTTCTGCTAAATTTGGAGCAAACACTTAATTTGAAGCCTCTACAATGTGCAAAGCATCTTGGGCGGCAGAACCACAACTAACCTTCCTGAAGCCCTCATTCCAGCAAAGTAACAAGCCTTAACAGGCAGCATTCAACTCAGTGCTGATGCTGATACAACTCCTAGGGACAGGAAAACCCTAGTAACCAATGACCTTTAGTATCCTAGATAAGCCTCCCTGTACCAGCTGGCCCGGTATTACCTTTAACAATTAGCACAGCCATCCCTAATGGGATTATGATTTTCACAGGGAAGTAGCAAACAATCAGTCAAGGAGCAATGGCTCTTTCAAGGGGAAAAGTTTCAAAAATTTCCCAAGCATAGGAGAAACTATAAGAAAATGGTCTAGATGGCAAGAAGAATCAAGAATGAAGGATCAAGAACCAAAGGTTCCACATTTCTATTAAAGAAAGTGTGAGCCAAGGAATCCCCATTACAGAAAGATTCTTGGATTTAAAGTAGATCAGCTGAATCCAAGTATAAGAGGAGCTTCAAGAAACAAAAAAAAAATGGTTAAATTGGGAAACAAGAGACATTTCTCAAATGAGGACAGTCCTGAAGGATGTGAATGATATCCTCACACGGGCAGGAACATCTAGAATAAAAAGGCTCCAAGTTCAAATACAGGTGGGCAATTTTGAAATTAGCAGGCAGCTTTCATGGAACAACTTCCAGGCGTATAATTAGGCTTAATTAGGCATTGTAGCCTCCAAAGGAAGTCCTAATTGAAGAATTGTCGGCAAGGATTTAGATTATTCATAAACTTATCTGCTGACTTCATGGAAAACTGACCATTGGAAATTTAGCTCCAAATCTTACAAACAGGGGACGCAGTAATAGGAGGTATAGGGTATCCTAGAACCAATGCAGCTAAATCATTGCCTGACAAATGTTTCTGGAAATGAATTCACTCACTAAAGCATATCAATCAACATTTTTGGCATTAGGTGTCTGGTTAATTATGGTCAGTCCAAAACTTGACCTATGAGCCTTCACTGATATTCCACACCATCGAATCCCTTGAGGTAATTATGCTCCTACACACCAGGGAAGCGTAAGAAGCAGCCCAACCATCAAGAAACTCAGTGCTTTTGGGTATTTGATCTGGAAAAATCTAACCCCGAGTATTTGATTATTTAGAGGGACTATAAAAATACTCCACTCTTTTTTCAATAATATATATTATATAAGTTTTCATGTTTAAGTGAATTACAAGCAAACAGATGCTATGTGAACAATTAAAGGAACAGAAATGATCTAGAAACACAAATATCAAGCAATGGAAAACCAATCAACAGCACGAATATTGAATATAAAGTTGTTGAAATTAAGAGGGTTTGCATAATCAAACTCAGAAACCAAAAATTACCCCCGACTTTCACAATTTTTGTCACGTAAATCTCAAGAAGAATAAGAAGAAGAAGGAGAAGAAGGAGAATGAGCAGATCTAATTAACAAATAAATGCATGAACAAATATATTGCAAGGGTGAATCTCTGAAATGCTAAATTAAAGAATCAACTACATACCAAAGAAGATACTTCCAGAAGTAGAAATGCAGAATCAAAGTTTTGTTTTTGTGAATCTGTAAAAATATCGCACCTGAAAGCATTAATATAAAAATATACATATATATAATCTCCGTATATATATGGAATGGGAGAAGCAGAGCAAATTGACAGAATGACGGAGATCGACGGAGCAGAAAACGAAGCGGAAAACCCTAACCTTTTGATTATCTAAGGTGGTTTGGCTACCGGCGACGGCGAGTTTGTGTTGTGTGTGCGCGCGAAGACACTGAGTGTTCTTTAAAGAGGGCAGAAAATATAAAGGCGGGAAAATGAAACTGTTCGTACCGGATATTTTGGCGGTAAAATGCTCCACTATGGCCCCCTCGCCCTTTTTTATTTTTTATTTTTTCTTTTGTTTTTATAATTTATTTAAAACAAGATAATTCAATTCAATATTATTCTCATTCTAAATTATTTTAATATTAACAAATGAATATTGATATATTTTTATATATTTATATTCAAAATCTTTCACTTAAAAATAGTAATACATACTTGCTACTAGACAATTGAGATATTGCCACTATCAATGGTTTTAGCTGAAACTATTTATCTCCCCCTTAGATACAGGGCGGAACCACATGTATTCCAAGGGGGCCATGCCCCCCCCCCCAACTTTTTTCAAATATATGTATTATATATATATATTATATATGTTATAGTTAAAAAATTTCAAAAATATACTACATGCCCCCCCAATATTCAAAGTCTAAAGTCTATAAGGCTTTGGCCCCCCAAGATTTCATCCTGGTTCCGCCACTGCTTAGATAGAACTATAAAAATAAATGAGTAAAATTTGTCGTGTAAATAACAAAGGGGTGAAGAAGAAAATATAATAAAGTATAAGATACTATTGTAATGTTTTTTGCAAGAAAACTATTGTTTGCCTGATTGGTATTAAGAATCCATTTTTTAAAAAAAGTTGGTGAAGTAGCCACAACGAGTTGGACAAATTTGGTCCCAATTCAGTGAAGTATAGGAATATATATAGGCATTATTGAGCTACAGAGTTGCCTAAAACCCAAGGCAGGGGCCGAGGATGTAGGGATATGAATAATGCATTGATCCAAAGTTTCTCTACATCCGAAATTTGACAAGGCAATAAATATGGCTACATCATTTTCATTTTTATTTAGAACCTAATCCCACCTCATTTATTGAAAATTCCTGGATTTCTGCCTTTCCAGAGTCACACAAGCATATGGGGAGTCTTTTTAACATACCGTAGCAAATAGAATGAATTTGAAAACCTCAAGCCTCTCCGAGGACCAAATTTTTTCTTCTATTGTACTGCCACATTAAAAGAAATAAAATTTTGATAAAAAATTTAATCCCTTGAATTTTCCTTTCCCAAAACCACATTGTCAACAATGTTTCAGTTGGCTCCATTGAGAAAGAGCAAGCTTAACAAAAACCGAAAAATGGCATTCCACTCCAGGACATTCCAGTCTTGTTATTGTTAATTTGGTTCAACTTCTATTTCACATTTCAATTTTTCATATTATAGCAGAGCCATATTTCTACATTTCTTGCTCAATCCAGTCTGAAATGGAAGCACAGAGACCAGGCATGAAATTCTCTGTGTTGTCCAAATTAAACAAAGTTATTCAGTCAATGCTATGCTTTTCATCTGTTTTAAGGCCTGTAAGTAGATGAATTTAACCATGGAAAATTATCACTGAATACAAAATAATCACAACTGACATAATGTGTAAATTCACCAATAGATCCAAGAGACATAAACTCAGCAATTAGTTTACCAATAACAAAAATAGAACCTTCTTTTCCTGATAAGGTTTATAAAAAGGAAGAACAATACTAAAGGAACAACTAACTCTCCATCATCTCTAAGTAAATAGTATATCAACCAGCTAGGTATTGGTGGCCCTGGTGTAAATCTGCTGGCTGGAATGAGAAGATATCATCCTAATAGAACCTCTTGCCATTAAATCCTTGATTGCCCTGCGTGCCAGGGATCCATTAATCTGAAGATTGCAGGAGGGGGAAGAAAAAAAAAACTTCGTTAGTGATCCATTCCAATAATTCAAAATGACACAATTCCTTGCATAATAGCAAGTCAACATTGCAGCATCATGAGCAGGAAAACAATTTAAAACGGCACAAAAAAAAATTCAGGCCTGTTGGTTCTGTTCTCTGAAAACAATTCTGTTCTCAAATTTCAAAAAAAGGGAGATAAAAAAGGCAGCAAAAAAAAAATGTTGAAAGAACATGTTTTAAAGAGTAAATTTTCCCTAAAAAAAGCCCATTGTCAAGTACCATCAAACTGATGTTCTGAATTTCTGTTTGCGGTTGAAGAAACAGGAACACACTAAAAAAAAATGTTCATGAACCCTTTTCTGAAAGCATGCTTTTGAAAACTGTTCCTTAAGACCAGAACCTAATACATTCTAATGTTCTGCATTTGAAATGAACCTAATAAAAAGAAAATTTTCATCATCATAAGATTCAATGAAACTGAAAAATTGATAGATCACAATAATTAGAATAACTATTAAATTATGACACAGGCAGATAACTTGTAAACAGAATTTGCTGCAACTTTTGAAGTGCAGACGGATAAAAGAAATAGTAATATGCAGGCCTTATATCAACAGCAATCTTTGTAAGATATATTTTTTTTTTAAAAAAAGGGTTCTTATCTTGCCATGGTTTTCGTAAATGTAGATGAAATTTCACAAAGAATACTAAAACAAGGGGAGGAATAACCAAGTTATATCTTAGTCAGTATGCAGAGAGCCTTCCAATAACCTCAGACAGAGTTCAAGCCAGTGGTGATGTGCCAGGAAATATTTCCAAATAATTTTTTAGGAGAATATACAAATGTCAGGTTTCAATGATTCTCTTTCCAATTCGCAGTAAATTACCTATCAATTAATGGATAATTTTATTTTTACAAAAAAATTTAGGAAACTATCAGTAAAAACAAACGGAGTCAAAAGAACTGTTTAACAAGATAGATGATGTCTACTCTACGACACATGAGATAGGGTTAATTTTACTTTTGTTAGTTTGAAACATTTCATGGCCACACCATTGAAACATGAAAATGAACTGCACTACGGAGGATATCATGACCAACAAAAAACGCATAGTATAAAGTAGAACTATCCCATAAACATTAGGTAGCTTTCCCTCCCACTCCCACTTAAAGCACAGGTGGTTAACACAATGCTTGTATCTTTTGTTGGGTTTTCATCATGTCAAGAAATACAAAACCACAGGGAAAGAATGGTAATCTGAACATACCCTCAATCTGTCAGACAGGATCGAAGGGGTAACCAACTTGTACTTCGGAACTTCTAAAAGAAGCTTGTCATAGGTTGCCTGATCGAACAAGACCATGTTGTTCACCTTCTCCTTTTGCTTTCCCTTGCTCCATTTCTGCACCCCAAAACATTAATATTCTTAAAGAACTTTAATCACCAGTCAATCAACACTTTAAATACTAAGTTTCTGACTGAAGCTCATCACAAACAATGCTTTATCTCCACAACAGAATAATCTATCACAAAGGACGAATACCAAAAGTTCCAACAAAAAGACCCCTAAAAATTCAACCCGGACAATACCAAACAGACAGATATTTAAAGGATACTAATTACCACTGAAGATAACCACAATAAATACTCAACCCATGCCAATGAAACTCTAAAAGAAGAAGGTGATCCTCACATACCATTGAATAAACAGTTCAATTTCTCAATGTTCTGATGATTAAACCCTAAGGCACTGGGTTGTCTACAAAGATTCTACCCTGATAAAAACCATGTTTTGACTCCCAGACAAAGCAAAAATTATTATCAAAGAATTCTAATCAACATCGAATATAAACAACATAAATACTCATTTCATGTCAGTAGAACCCTAAAAACTCAAAACAAGACACTGATCAGAATCAATCAACCTATAGAAAATATTCAAAGCTCTGACAATGAAACCATTAAAACCAATGTTTCATCTGCCAAACGGGCCATTATCGATTACAAATTATTCAAATCAACAGTGTGTGCGTGTGAAAAGACTGTAAACACTAATTCATGCCCATATAAACAAATGCTAAAAAAGAACCATAAATCAGCATCAATAAACGCTTCAAATTCTCAAAGTTCATATAATAAAGCCCTAAAAACATCAACACAGACAAAATGTAGTACAAAACGAAAATAGTCTCCCATCAGAAAGATTATACGGAAACTCAAAACCCTAATCCTACCTTCTTCTTCTGCTTCCCTCCACCAGATTTCGCGGGCTTAGAAGACGGTGGCGGTGCCTTTTCCTTCTTCGGCGCCTATAGCAACATCATCAACAACAATAGCATCATCAGAAAACAAGCCCCCCCCCCCCCCCCCCACCCAAATAAAATAAAATAAAAGAGTAATTCTCACTTTTAGTTGCGGAGAAACGAAAATAAAAGCACAGCAATATCAAAATCTTGTAACATAAAGATCACAAACGTTTCATTTATTTTCCTATGTTTCTCATCAACCAAACAGAGCATAATGCAAAAATCGAAGAGATTACCATGAAGAATGAGAATTGATTTCTAGGGTTTGGAGACGGAGAGGAGCTGGTGAACCTACGTTCGGAGCAGGGTGGGAATATTTACGGCTGAGATGAACTATGTGCAATATATATGTAGGGATTTGGAAATATAGGGTTTTGTGATGTAACGAATGGGAAGTGTTTGGGTGCTGAGATGGGGAACATAGTTTTTTGGATATGTGTATTCCGACCGGATATTGGCCAGGCTTGGTTTGGATAAGCTACCAGCCTACTACTTTCGGTTTTTTGCTTTTAAAAGGAGTAAAAAATAAAAAATTTAATAGTGCAAATACCATTAAAGTTAATTTGGCTGGAAGTTCTAGATTAGAGGACTTAGGGCATCTCCAATAGTGCATCTATTTTTTTTTCTTTCAAAAGCCAAATTTTGAAGGAAAAAGGTGTTTTTTTTTTCATTTTTGGCTTTGGCTTTGAATGGAGTTGCTCCAATAGTACATCCATTTCTTTTTGGCTCAACCACCTTCTTTCCACTTCTACCCTCATTCTTTCTTATCAATTACATCAACTACCCTTCATTCATTTCTCTTTCTCAACCTACTAATAATTTAATTTATCAATTATAATTAATATTAAATTGATAAATTAATTTAATTTTTTTGAGGTACGAAATTGCCTTCATTCCTTTTTTTTTTAATTTTAAATATATCCATTGTCACTCTTTACTAGGAAGACTAAAAATATCTCACCCTTTCCCTAATCTCCTTCCCCGATCTCTGTCTCCTCATCATTTCTTTCTCTCCTCATCTCTTTCTCTCCATGAAAATGGTGATCGAAACCCACAAAACCCACAAAGAAGATCTCTCTATCTCTCTCACTCTTTCTCTCTCCCTGTCTCGTTCTCTTCTCCCATTCTCTCGTCTTAGAGTCGGTGGCATGACTGGCGGCCGATGATCGGAGCGGGGGCCGATGATCAGAGCGGCGACCTATTTGGGTTCTGATCCGCAAAAATCGAAAGAGATGATGGGTTCTGATCAGCGTAAACGAGTGGGTTCATAGCTTTGGAGGTCTGCAGCGGCGACATGGATGATGGAGGTTTGCTGCGGCAACACCACTGAAGGCAATGAGGTAACTTTGCAAAAAATGTTTTGATTTTTTTCATTCTCTGCCTGCAATGACTGGTTCGACTTCTTGAGTTTATTTTTTATTTTATTTTTCATTCTCTGTTACTGTTTGTTTGCTAAGAAAATAGCTGGGAAAATGACTGGTTCTTCTTGAGTTTTTTATTTTTATTTTTCATTCTCTGTTACTGTTTGTTTGCTGAGAAAATGCTGGGAAAGTGAGGGAAAGTGAGGGGAATCATCCAACCGTTTTGTTGGTTGATGAGGGCAGTATGGACTTTTGATCCATTTTGCTTAGTTTGGATGCTGCTACAGTTTCCTTCAAATTTGGGCAAATTTGAATACCTACTGTAGCTCCTTCAATTTTGGAGGAAGGGTTTGGATGCACCACTGGAGTGGTGTTTTTGCTTCAAAAGCATTCAAATTGGATTTGGCTTTGGCTTTGGATGCACCATTGGAGATGCCCTTAATGCAAAAAGTCCTTTTACCACATTTTAGACAAAAATACCCCTATCCACGACTTTGCTTTTTCTTCCTCATCACCCAAAACCAAAGATACAGCTAACAAAATGAGACAGAGCAGGAGAGAAGCAAATAGACCATCTCCTCCTTCTACTTTTTATTGTTCTTTGACTCATAACTCCAACCTGATTCAAACTCATTTTCCAACAAAAACTCAAACATGCAATCAGTGATCCGAGAATGGTAGTTGAAGTGGAGATCGATGGCCATGCGAAGGCATCTGATGGACCTATCCATGTGAAGAAGAACAGTCACTTGACGATCTCCTACTATCGGCGAACCAAGCTCTGTTGAATTCTCCAATGCCGGCGTCGTTTTTCACCAATGATGATAGATCCGTGTCTAGCAATAAGCCATCAGCAAGATAAAAATAGATCCGAGTCCGCTCAGTTCTCTCTCCGATCTTCTTCTCCAATAAACAAAATTTGTCAATTTGTTGCGATATTTTCATGTGAACGCCAGTATGGCCATAACCGATTGTTGGAAAACTGATGCAAAGCCAATAAAGCTCTCGATTAGTCTCGATCGTACGATCAGTTCTTGTTAATCTTTTGCGTCCAATTTGTACAGAGGCACTCTAATTTCACATGCCCGAGCCTTATATCAATTTAGCACGTACAGCAGTGCACATTTTAGCACAAGCTAGAGCTCGAGCACAAGCGCGGTTAATGGATTTGTTAAAAAAA
>JAESVK010001050.1:194566-206538 GCA_017140935.1 Hamamelis virginiana
GCTCGATCGAGCACAAGCGCGGTTAATGGATTTGTTAAAAAAATTCCTTAGATGTAGTGAAATTAACGAGTACAAGAGAGAGAAATGCATACCTTAACAACTCCGCTTTCTCTTTCTCTACAGTTGGTATGCAGATCTTTGTCATCTTCTTCTTTTTCTGTGAAATCAAGAGAGGCGGTCCTCTATTTTTTCAAGCATTTATGTACATCCAGTGGAGAGTTTTGGCCTGTAGCAGTATTAGGGGGCGTTTGGTTGCCAGTAAAGAGCTATATAATGTAATCTTACATAACTTAAATCATGTTTAGTGCGTCATGGTGCGGATGTAATCCACTTTACGGGTGTAATCTACCATGGAAAAAGGCTGTAAAATGGATTGCGGTCTTCAACCAATGTATTCCGAGTAAAGTAATGTAATCTACTTTACAGTCAATTAAATTACATGACTATCCAAACGCATTTCTGGATAATGTAATGTAATCTGACTTCACATTCCCTATTCATCCAAATAAGTGGGATGTAATTTGGAATGTAATTTAAATTACTAATGTAATCAAATTACACTGTAATCTACTTTACAGTTAATTAAATTACATTACATTACAGGCAACCAAACGCCCCCTTAGAGAGGGGGGTTTTGAAATTGTCAAAAAAATACTGATAAAAATTGTTCAAAAAATAGAGGAAAAAATATAGTCAAAATACTCAAATGTAGTGAAAATACAACTACAAAAAAAATGCATTGAATTAAAAAAAAAAAAAATAGTGAAAACACTGGGTGTATTTTCATTGTGGTTGGGTGTTTTTACTGTGATGGATATTTTCACTGTGATTGGGTATTTTTACTTTGACTGGGTGTTTTCACTGTGGTTGGACGTTTTCACTGTGTTGGACATATGCACTGTACCAATGGTAATTCCATCATTTTGAAAAATATTTTTAAAGGATTAGGACTTTTCGCATGAAACAATTCTTAAGTGAAACCTTACGAAAGAAATAAATATTATAAAGATTTTTCATATTAAACTTTTCTTAAATATGACCCCACACCAATTTACCCAGTAATTAACAACTATTTTTAAAAGTTAAAGGCCCATTTAAATAAGCTACTTGCTTCTTCAATTTTTCATCAGTTTTAAAAATAAAAATAAGCAAATCTTTTATAGTGCAAAATATTAATAGTTACTGATAAAAGTTGATTTTGTAAAATTTTTTACTACCTCAACTTTTAAAAGTAACCATCAAAATTTTATATTATCAAAATATTTTATTTTATTTTTGTAAAAAAGTGGTGCCTTATTTAGATAAATTCTAAAGTACTCATAATTATCATCGGACTAATTATCATTGGAATCAAGCTTTTTAATTAACAACGTAACTTTGAAAAGAAAAGGACAAAAAGAAAGAAAGAAAAAGCCCCCAATTAAGGTTATCTCAACTTTATTAAAGATTTGTGTGTCACCATTTCCATTAAGCTTTTTAGTTGACAATTAAGTTAGTGATTAGTGACACGATAACTTTAAATTATCACCAAAAATAATAATAAAAGCAATTAAGGTTATTTTGATAGTGACTTAACGAGTGAGAGAGTGACACCAAAGCTATGTATGTTTGGAAAGTTTCAATCCCAAATTCCTCCCACAAAGAAAATCGTGAAATAATACCTCTAGGATGGAATTATAGATCCCAAATTCTGTATAGAAATTTTACAAATTCCATTTTTAATTTGCAAATTGGAGAAATTACCCCATAGAATTGTAAATTAATTTATTTTTTAATACAAAATTTTCGTTGAAATTCAACATCCAAACACACCAATGCCTGCATGCCAAGCGTCCGATCTGTGTGCATTTGGGTGATTATTGAAAAGAATTTTTTTTTTTAGGAAGATGACAAGAAACTTCATAAAGGAAAGATTTGGTATGATTATTGATTGACTCAACTTTTCAGCACATGGATGTAAAGTTCCATTTTGATTATGTGAACTTAGTTTGAGTGCACGACACATATATCATTTTTCAATTCGGATTTCGGTGCTAATAGATGTGGGGGAATAAAAAATTTTTTTGGTAATCTTGAATTTTGGCATCCCAAAAAAGAATATATATATTCCTTCGATTACCCGTAGATAAGGTTAACGTGAGTCACTGAAGTGGGTAAATACTCTTGCATACTCCTAGCTACCGGGGCAGAGCCGGGATTTGATCATGAGGGGTGCCAAAATTATATGAATATACATTTATTTTGATGATGTAAAATAGCCATATTTGTAATATAGGGTAAAATTGTAATTTTATAAAATTTTAAGGGCAAAATCGTAATAGTATAAAAATTTATACAATTTTACTTGGTAATGGTATTTGACTCAATAAAGAGTCCAATAGTTCAAACTATTCATTAATTCGAATTTAGTATACTTGGTTCGAGTTCGCAACTACAATTTCAAATACATGTTCTAAGGTAATAATTTTCTTAAAAATCCAATTAAATATAACTTTCTCATTTTAAATCATTTTTGGGTGATATAAATTCCTATTAAACGCTCATAATCTCCTCTTACAAATTACATAACTCTCATAATTTATCTCAATATAAAGATTTCTTTGCGAATTTATTTTTAAATATAAAAAATCGCAAAAAATAATTCACATGGAATTAATTCCCCCAAAATTTACTGCAAATTTCTTCATGATATACCAACATTATATAACTAAAAATTCTACAAAAATAAAGAGTCTAGTATAGCCAAATAATATACACTATTTTCATATTTTTCATGGATAGATATTTTCAGCTTTCAAACTAGCATACGTGATTCAAACTTATTCAAAACCACTATAAATATGCATATTGATGTGAAAAATACACATTTTCTAGAACTTTAGTTTTCATCATTTTTTCCTTCATTCATTATCTAAAAATCAAGGGGTGCTATTTTAGTTTATCATGAATAATATATATAACATATAATAAAATATGTATATATATAATATGAAGTTTTAAAAAGCCAAGGCATGCCATGGCACCCCCTAGGGTGGCTTTGGCTCCGCCCCTGCCTAGTTAGCTTGACACGTTTCGGGTTAGGTAACGGTGACCCAATTTGTAATTGCTACCCGACCTGCTGGGTTGCGATCCGACTGATTTGGCCATACCCGATCCATCTTAGCAGCCCGATCAGAAAAGATCATCCTGGTACGACAATTAGATGTTATCCATCATTTGGAAATGATTATAGAGTGGTCATGGCTGCTGCCCCATGCTAGGTAAGGCGTAAGATGATCACCAGACAATGGAGATCATTAAATAGCCGCCCAACCACTCTTGTCAAGCATTAATGGTGATTAGAGGCATGGTTATAGGCTGTGATCCTGATGTACAGCTGAATTTGCATCGTCCACGTGGCGATCCTCTCCAGAACGCTTTGTAAAAACACTTTCATCCTATCATTGAATGTATGTAGTGCATACTCTCTCTTAATTTTCTGTATTCTCTCTCTAATTGCTTTGAAAACTGACTTGATCGTTGGAACTTTGCAGGGAAACATCGCACTGGTATTCACAATTGGTAATGCAAATTCACTGCGATACCCAATCCGTAAGAACACCTACCCATCACTTTTTTTCGACATCGTCAGTCACAATCATAAGTCCAATCTAAAGTCATTCGTAATCTCAAGTTTGCTTAAATAACTGGTGCTCTTTCATTTTCTATAACAAATTTTGTTATTTTGTCAGGATCATCTAAAAAAAAAAAATTGTTTAACCAATTTGGTTTAGTCCAATTGGCCAACATGATCCATGACTCTCATCTAACAAATCATGGATTCGATTCGATTCTCTCATTTGGTGGGTCTCATCTAAGAGATTATAGATTCGATTCTCTTTTTTGGCGCACATTGTGGTATCCGTCGACCTTGACTAATAACTAACCCTACTCATGTATATAATGTGAAAAAAAAAATGTTTAAAAAAGGTTTTTAAAATGAATGTAAAATTCTCATTTATTATCAAAGAGAGAATTTAGTAAATAAAAATAATGACCAAAACATCTACGTATTATTTGAGATATATTTTAAGATAATTTTTTATTTTGGGAAATATAATATTTTCTGATTTTGTCATAACTGAAAAACTAGAAACTGTAAAACTGAATTCTACTCTCATCTATGTAGACTGTGGAGGCCCTACAATTTCTTATTGCTTTGTCTATAAACCTAAGCCCCTCTCTGGATTATTTGAGAACGAAAGAAAAGGAAAACACTTAAAACTACATACTAAGCAATGCACCCAGTTTTGTTCGAATAAATTAAGCCCTGTTTGAATTATCTTTGGTTAAAATCATTTTTAGAAAAAAAAATCTCTTTATATTTATTTTTGAATTATATTCAAATTAAATGACTCTTCACACATCAAAACTTTTTCATATTAGGAAGGAAAATACTTTTTTTTTCTTATATTTTCCAAAAGTGTCTCACAAATAATGTATCAGATGATCTAACTGTTCTCTTTTTTAGTGAATTCTCTCTCCATAATAAATGAAAGGTTAGGATTCATTTGGGATATTTTTTTGGGATATATAGTATTAAAAATAATTATAGAAGCAAAGGGGATTAGTTTCTGTCAACCATCCTATCACCCTCGAGTCGCCAATCTATTTAAATCATACGGTATTTGAAGTTCCAAAAGCAATTTTAAACCAAAATAAGACGAAAGTCCATGCACAAAGCGACTCC
The DNA here is from genome assembly GCA_017140935.1 of Hamamelis virginiana. Classification (NCBI taxonomy): domain Eukaryota; kingdom Viridiplantae; phylum Streptophyta; class Magnoliopsida; order Saxifragales; family Hamamelidaceae; genus Hamamelis; species Hamamelis virginiana. The sequence goes on from JAESVK010001050.1 coordinate 199,296, forward strand.
CATGGTTTTGAATAATTTATAAAAAGCAAAACAGTAATGGCCCCCTCTGTCGCAGGGAGATTAAAGGAGGGCGAAAGACCTCAAACCAACGTCTTAAAGAATCGCTGGATGCATTATATATTGCCACATGTCAACCTTTTTCAGCTGATAAGCTATCTATATATACAAGGAAGGGGAAGGGGAAGGGGAAGGGGAAGGGGAATGGAGCAATTGTAAAATGGGAATAAATAAATTGGGATTGTTCTTGGTGTTGCTATGCCACCTTTATTTTCTCGCATCTCCATCTCCTCAGCGCAAGACCTTATCTTCAGGTACCTATTCTTCTTATTTTCTACCAACTTCTTAATTAATTATTTCCTTTCATTTAATTTCTTCTTCTGTTATATATGGGTTATCCTCTCTCTCTCTACACAGAGAGAGAGAGAGAGAGAGAGAGATTGATACCAATTAGAAACGATAATAACTGAGAAGGATAAACAAAAGCTTTATGATTAGCTCCATAGGCTTGAATGGAAGTTATTTTCTTACTAGAAAGTCAAGTTTCTTACCAATGAACTTCAGCTTTAATGGTATATATGGTTCAGGTTGGAGCTCCTCAAATATAAATATAAATATGTAAAAATAAAACTTCAAGTTTTCTTAAGCTACTATTTTCTAAAACGATTCAATTTTAACCGTTGATATTTGGGCACAGACTAGAGATAGAACGAGATTACCTGTAAATTCTGTTCATTCGATAATTATGTTAGAATTTCTGATTCATAATCACACAAACTACATAAACTTGGTTTTTTTTTTTCCTTTTGAAGAAAGTGAATATAAATTGTGTCCACACTCCACACACAGTTGGAAGAAAGTGAATGTAAATTGTGTCCAGAGAGCAGGAGGAGAAGGGGAATTAAGTACAATTGGATTTCGTTGAATCGAATACTATATATTATTTATTATCCAACAAAAGCATAATCCTTTTTTTCCCACCTTCACTTTTGAGAAATTCCTCCACTCTGAGGAATGGGTACAACCTTATCCGTATTCCATCTAGTTGTTTGGAATTTCTTTTTGATAATATTTTATATGCCAAAATACTTTTGCTTTTGCATAAAGGAATAAAGATAGTCATATTTGGGCTGCCGACTCAGAATAACACTTTTCTATTTTTATAATTTTAAAAAATAAAAAATAGAAATTTTTTATTTTTATTTCCTATTTTTAATTAGTTTTCACTTTATTCTTGTTTTGAAAAAAATAAGTTAGCCAAACATGTTTTTTTAAGTTGTTTTTTATTTTTTATTTTTTGAAAATAAAAAACTGATATCCAAACATATGTTTTTTGTTTTTTTAATTCTGAAAACAAAAAATTGTTTTCGAAACTAAAGCCAAATGTGGCCTTAAATAAGTTGCACTTTCTAGGATGTCTCTGATTTAAAATAAGATTAGATTTCTATTGTATGAAAAAAAAAAAAAAAACAACGGGTAAATTGGCCCACATCTAGAACCATTCAAGGCTTCACCATGGAACCCAATGACATTTTCCCATACTATCTGCAACTCCTTTTAAGATGACCTATGAGTACAGCAACTGAACTCAAAACTAGCTCTGGTGATTGGAGCCTTTGAAATTTGTTTTTTTCTTTTTTCAATTGAAAAAATATGCATAGTACCTATGTTTAACATAACTTCATATCACACACCTTGTCTGAGTCTGTAATTGGGTTGATTAAATGCACAGATTGACCAAATGAACAAGCCATGATTACCATTTCAGACACTTCGCTCCTTATGATGCCCATTGAAAGGTTACATCCTATCCTTGATTCTCCCTCATGCCAATAGTTAAGCTGATTCAGCGAAGAAAACCCACCTCTTGATTACTGCAACACAATATTAATCTTGTTTTTGTCAATTGCATGTACTCATAACACAAAATTGCATATTTCAGTTCTTCTGCAGGAAAACAGCCACAAGGATAAAGAAATGGATAAAAATAGCAACAGTGGTGGAAGTGGCATAGTAAGCCACTACAGTGCTTCCCATCGTGGTGGTGCTGCAAGTGCGGGTGGAGGCCGGGCATCTGGCCATGGTGAACATGGAAATAATGGCGGCGAGTCCACAACCCCCTCTACTGGAGGAGGTACAGCTGCTGTTATTCCTGTATATGCAGCTGGCGCTGCCAATGGTCACCGCCCAAACAACAACCATCACAGTGCCGGGGGCCACAACTGGAGCTGCTTAGGACTACCCACATTGGGTGCGCTCATTTTGGCAACTCTTGCTTTTTTCCACATAAATTAAGTGTTTGGATTTGAAAACTAGATAAAGCTAGCAAAATGAAAGAACAGATCGAGGCTCCTTGGTATGTAGAGAGGAATGTTGCTTCTTTGATTGTTTTGCCTGGTTTTTGTTTGCGTATTTTATTAGTGAGGGTTTTCTTGTACATGTTAACATAAATTAACTGTGCGTATGGTATGTGCACGTACAATGTTTAATGCATATAGAATGTTGTATATATATACCTCGTATAGTTAATTAATCTATTCTATCTGGCAGTAACGCTAGCCATGCAAAGGTACCCCTCAAGTAAGTAGTCTCAGATACTGCACGACGGTTTACTTCAATTTTTGGGATTAATTAATGCATAAAAGTACCCCTCAAGTTTCTAACATAACAGTGTACCTCGTATGGTTTGGTAAGTAATAAAACTATCTATATTCATGCCTATGAACAAAAATTCCTACAAGACATGATCTGATCAATCATTGATCTAATTATTTGGAGATCGAATTCAGTAGAAGCAAGCAAAAATATGACAAATATTGTCAAGTAAAAAGGAAAATAAAGTAGTAATTAAATAAAAAACGGACCTCATTTTTAGAAATGAGTGACTTGCTCAAGTTTACGAGCCTGAAAAAACTTGCAGCGACCTTTACCGCTTGATTCGATTTCTTCACTCTTCCTCTTGTGGCCAGTGAAACCCACACTGCTTAATTTCAATTGCCGCTTGCCACTCCTATCGCTGGAAGAATCTTCATCTATCTTATCAGATTCCCTAAAAAAAAAAAATTAAAACTAACACTTAGATCAAATGAAGTTTGACAAATAAAATGGTTCATAATAATTAAACAAACAGACAATGCATGCACCTACAGGCTCCATACATACACAAGCATATCAGCATATGAATCCAAACATGTGGAGGTAAAACTTTCTTAGTGAATGTAGAGTGAGGACTCACCATAAGACTTCAACAGAATCTTTGAAGTAGGGAGTGCATGTACCCCAGCTGAAACGGACCAATGTCGGAAATCCAAATACTGAGTGTTTGTGATGTTCCAACCAGGCCTTAGTTTGAGGATCTAAGCACATGAAAAACACAAGCACATCTCACAAAACCCATTCAAAATCTGTGAGGCTTCGCATAATAAATAAATGATTCAAGAACTCAAACCTCCAGGGTATCCAGATCCAAAGTTCCTATGCATGTTATCAGCTGTTTCATCCAGCAACCAATCCCGCAAAGCTCGGTCTCTTGTAACCTGAATGTTGGAACAAAATTAACAAAGAGAATAGTCCATGAAGACTTTAATGAGGGGACTTCAGAGAAAGGGAAATTTATCACCTTTGCAACTATGCTTGCTCCACTTACAACCGGATAGAGACTATCAGCTTTCTTTGCAACCACAAATTTGACACCAGGAAATCTTTCAGTCAGCTTAATTCTATATTTCTCTGGATCTCCTACTGTATCTACATAAACCTGAAATTCATTCAAGCGTTAGCAACCTTTTCCCAATGATGTGATCTAATCCAACGAGCAATTGATCCCATGAGTTCAAAATCATGTGTCACCATATTCACCCGTTGGATGTTACTAAAGGCAATATGTCTCGAGAAACTAAATGTGAGGTTTGCATGTGTTTTTGTCTTTTGGGTTTTGAGGCTTTGTTGCATCATTTTTCACCATATCTTTGAGTTTACAAAAGAACAATTAAGAATGCCACTTAGGCTAGGATTTTCCTCTCCTCTCTCTTAACACACGCTTGAAACAATTTAATTCAACAAGGTCTTGAAAAGTTGGTTTAGCTGATCTAAGGCTGTTTGCAAGGGTATGAGCAAAGTAAATGGAACAGAGAAAAAAAGAAATGAGGAAAAAAATGTAATAAAGTGAGCCTTGGGTTTCTCACCTCACACATATATACTTCACTGTATGTCACAGTAATTGACTAAGATACCTATGTAAGTAAGCTATAAGTACCTCCTTCCTATTTTATTAATAAATGCAGGAACCTTTATCTCAGAACCCCACTCAAACTGATGTGAATATGTTCCACGTGCCCAACTTACTGTAATATCTCCTCAGTAAATTGTTAGTCAACTTCTATAAACTTGGTTCTTCATGTCGGACTAATGGACTGGATCATGGATATCACTGAAAGAAACCTTCTTGTCATATGTCAATATCTCCCACATCAACAAAGATTTCAAAATGTCCAAAAGTCTATTGACATAACCATATACCTAACCATGAAACATTGAGATTCTCAATCTTATAAATATATCAATTGTTTTATTAATAGACTTATTTCCAGATTAAGACATTTATTGATTTCATTAACAACATATATTATGTACATTTTTTTACAAATCAAAATTTATACCAGTACTTAAAAAATTTCTTTAAGTCACTAAATAAGAGGGTTTGATAAGTGTATGGCTTCTATTTAACATTTATAGAGTAATGAAGGCTCTATAATCATACAACATAACTTAGCTTAACAAATCCTAATCCTAACTACTCGAATCAACTACATGAATTAGAGTAGGATGGATGAAGTGGAGACCAGCATCATGATTGTTGTGAGACAATAGAAGATGGTTATAAAGCCAACTATGATTTATCGTGTAGAATGTTGGCAATTAAGAAACCACCTGTTAAAAAAATGAGTGGAGTCCAAAATGAGGAAGTTAAGATGGATGATTGGAAATACAAGGAAAGATAGAAAAAGAAACGAATACATCCCTAAGAAAGTTAGAGGTGGAATCAATTAAGGACAAGAATGAGCAAGAATGTTGGCAATAAAGAAACAACCTGTTAAAAAAATGAGTGGAGTCCAAAATGAGGAAGTTAAGATGGATGATTGGAAATACAAGGAAAGATAGAAAAGAAATGAATACATCCCTAAGAAAGTTAGAGGTGGAATCAATTAAGGACAAGAATGAGCAAGAATCGTCATGGTTTAATCATGGACAACAAAGACCCACGAATGCACCAGTACAGGACAGTTTCTATTAAATCTATAGAATGATAAAAGATAAACATACATTTTACAGTATTAAGAAGCGAAAGAAAATGTAAGATTTGTTTACTTGAAGGAATCCCATTTTCATTCATTGTCTTGTTGACAGATTCGCAAGCTACATCAATCACAACTTATTTATACCTCAATTGCAGGTCTAGATATTATTGTTAATCTGTCCTGGGAATGAAGTCAATTAATATTTCTTCCAAATCTACAAATAATTTGTTAGATGGCATCCAACAACTCATTGTAAAAATTATATACCATCCAATGCTTTTGTGCTCAAGTATTACTTATTTTACTTCAAATACTTGGTAGATCCATGCGAAAACATTGGTAATGTATTTATTTTCCTTTCTTCTCTTTTCATTATTTTTTTATTTTTTTTGAAGAAGAAGACTGGAAATCTATTGAAAGCAACGTCTATCTCAAGTAAGTTGAATAAATTTTTACCTCAGTTAGAAGAACTCCCATAGTTAGTACCTTAGCGACAAGACCGCTAGCAGAGTCATGCGATATTTCATTCAGGTTAATCTTGTTTCTGTCAACAATCAAACAGGAAAAGACATGTTAACTAGCTGCAAACTAGTAAAAGACTAAAATACAAATTAGTCTATTATCCACTCACTTCTTTAGCATTTTAGCTGAGAGCTCCCTTGGGTCTATGACATCAACAGCCCAACCAATTGATTCATCATCCTTTAAATTTTCAAATAATTCTTCCCTCTTCTCTTCTTTTAGAGTTTTTGAATCTGCAAAACAGAAAAACAAAAAAATTATTGAGCAAAACGGAACTGTGTTTTCTCAATCATATTTGGAGAAGCCAAGCAGTTCTTCGTTGCCATTATTATTAATAAACATCAATTCTTTGAAATTTATTAAGATATTCATAAATTTTGAGCCCCATTTCCTCTCCCTACATTGTAGTATGATAGCAGAGGCCACTGGCAAAACCAGGGAAACAGGCATTTTGGTGCTAAACTTGATAATGACGAAGGGGCCATTAAAACTACCAAAGTAAAAGCAAAACGAAGAATATGCCATAAGAGTCTTCAAATTTATCCCAAAGCACGTATAATCGAGTCTTAATGAGTAAAACTAGCAATTAATTTTTTATTTTATTTTATTTTATTGGTGCCAAACAATATAAACTTAACCTTACCCGTAAACAAACATTGTACAGCGAAACATTTCACATTACCCACAATAGATCATTATATCAGGTTAAAAAGAGCAAACCCATTTCAAAATTGCACAAAACCCACTTAAGATGAAAGCCGAAAAACATAGAGAAGTAAAGGAATTTGAAGATTGATTTAACCTGCAAAGTTCAAAGAGGAAAGAGTCTTCTGATACGAGAGAGAACAATACAAGCACCCATAAACCATTGGTCCTGAAACATATAAAGCAAATTTTAAAATCATATAACAAGAAACACCCACACAAATTAAAAAAAAAAAAAAAGAAAGAGAAAAAGAAGATATGGATAAGGGAAGAAGGGAAAACCTAAAACAGGGCCTCGACCAGCTTCGTCGATACCCATCATGCATGCCTCTGATGCCCATTTGGGGAGAGCAGCTTCCGATCCCATTCCTTTTGCTTCAACACTCGCTACTCTCCTCCCTAAAGTTCCCGCCCCAACAGACCGAGCAAAGTGATTGACTGGAGGGAAATTAATAAGGGCTCCTGACTCATTGAGTCCTGACTCAGTTCTTTTGTGGAGTTACGAGCGAGTTGGAGTGATTTATATTACTTTTTATCCGATAATATTTTTTATTCCATTTCTCGTCGCTGAGGATTTTGGTTCATTTTATTGCTAGTTTTACTAACAACTAACTACTAATTTTACTAATATATACTATCTAGATATATATAATTTAAAAGATATATAATTTAGTCTTGATTGACTCTATGGTGTTGTTTTGAAATTTTTTTCTTTTTTGAAA
>JAESVK010001050.1:232862-252664 GCA_017140935.1 Hamamelis virginiana
GGGGGGGGTGTTTTAATGCTAAGGGTTTGATTTAAACTGAATTCAATCAGAAATTTAAGAAAAACGAAAAGAAAGATAAATCAATTACTTTGAAAATCAGGAGGGAGATAGTTTTGATCTTGATAAACCAATCGAAAGAGAGAGAAAGTAAATGAGAGAGAGAGAGAGAACCTGAAGATTGAAATGAGGATTTGCTTCGGGTGCACGACACGGAGGAGGTATGTGAAATGTGAATGCTTCGTGTCCACGACGGAGGTTTTGATTGTGTGGAACGAAATTGCGATTTGGATTAAATTTCCTTTTTATTAACACGACGATGAGAAATACTTCTGTGCGGGCGCCCTTATCTATGTTATTTCAAGGCACATTACCTACCATTAAATAATTGAAAAAATAAAAATATAACATTTACTGATGTGAACCATACATCAAATGCCAACTAAGGTGGATGGAAAAGATTGGTGAAATAACACTACTCATAAATAATATATAATTTATAAGATTCATATTTAAAATTTTATCATACAATGCATTTTGATTCAATTACGTTGATCAATATTTGATATTAGGGGTATTTACCAATAGATCCTATTTATAAGTTTTGTTTATTAAAAAATTATATCATCTTTTTATTTTACCCAAAAATCTTTTTTAATGAGAAACAAATCAGTTTGTTCTTTGATTTTGCAAAAACTAATCATTTTGCAAAAAACTGATCCATAGATCAGTTTTTTCGAAATGCTTGGATTTTGGGATATTTAAAAAAAAAAAAACCTTAAATTTAGACTTTTGAGTAAAGTGAAAAGATGATGAAATTTTTGGATAAAGAATAACTCAAAATAAAACTTTTAAATGGAATAGAAAGAAAAAAAAAAGTATATGGAAATACATTAAAAAAAATAACACAGAAAAAAACATAAGTGTCCATTTGGATAAACTATATTTCTTAGGGGAAAATAGGATAAAGGCCCTATTTTAAAAGCTTTTCATGCTTAAAGTCCTCTTTAAGGATCTATTATGCTAAAAGTCATTTTGGCATAAATTGGACAAAAATACCTCCCTTCCCAACAACCTTCAACGTCACTTTCACTCCAATCCCGGGTTTCACTACGCCGGAAACTCATATCACTACATCGGAAATGCATTTCACTATGCCGGAAAACACATTTTCGGCATTTCACTACATCGGAAAATGCATGTCACTACGCCGGAATCTTGAGTTTCATCAAATCGGAATCCGATTTCACTGTGCCCAAAAAAATAAAAAATATTTCTCTCTTTTTTTTCATTTTCCCATTAAACAAACAAAAAATTAACTTTTACAAAAAAAAAAATAAAAAATCTGCACTTCAGGATCATGCTTCCATAGCGGATCTGAAAAATCTCACCGTCGCTCATCGGGAAATCATGGTGAATATCATAATAGAGAGAGTGGAGATGCGCGAAAAATGAGCTAATTTTACTTGGGAAAATCCACATAAACACCCAAAAGAAGCAGTATAATTCCATGCCTTCCAAACATATTCTGAAACAGTCTTTATCATAATTTAAAAGGTCATTCAGATCAAATGCAATCTAAAAAGTCACTGTTCCAACAATTATAATCACCAATAAATAACTTGTCTTCCTTGTTATAAATCTCTTTAAAAATAAAACAAAGAATGAGAAGATAATTGATGTATGGATGATGATTCCTTTTCGATCCTTCTCGAAGATTGATTGAGACAGAAATGCATGGATTCCAACAACCAACGAACCAATACAATGGGTTCCTACAAACATGTAAATCAATTTAAAATTATTCCCAAATGAAGCACGAAATGTGCATTATGATCAAATAAACGAAGTTAAATGACTCTGTACCTCATAAACAAACAGTCTCAGTTGATTTACAGGAAATTTAATTTCTGGGTGTCGAAATTTCGAAGCTTTCTTAGCAGCAATTGATTGGTTCGTGGCATGAGGAGCTCAAATTTTCTCGAGATTGTGGAGGAATTTGGATTTTAATGTTCGTCTCCATTGCATTGGCATTGAAGATTTTTTAGATGCCGCCGACATTTCATTTCAACCAAATAGCGTTTTTAGAAGATATTACCAGACTTTAGAGAGTGAGAGAGATTAAGAGAGAGTAAATATAGGCTCAATGGTCGTTTGTGTTTCAGCCATTTTGGGAGGGATTTCTCTGGTTTGATCTATAGCTTCTTGTAGGCGTATGGGAGAAGAAGAAGAAGAAGAAGGCGTCCGAAACCTATGGGCAATTTTGTCCGTAAAATAATTAGATTTAAAAAAAAAAAAAAAAAAGGACTTTAAGCATTAAAATTTTTCTAAACGGGACTCTTCAAAGAAAAAAAAATTTGGTTGGACTTTAAGCAAAAAATATGTCTAAAATAGAACTTTTGGCTAATTATCTCTATTTCTTATTTTTTTTTACTTTAAAAATAATATAAAAAAAAAAGTGCAAGTATTTTTTAATTTTTTTACAATATAAGATATTGATAGTTATTTTTTAAAAAATAAAATAGTAACTAATAATATTTTGGTGAGTATTTTCAAAAGTTGAGATAGTGTTATACCTAATCTTAATTGAAAAATTAAGAGTGATCACGGCAAGAAGGATGAGGGTGCGCTCACTCTAATACTTCTTGGAATTGACTTTGAGCCGTGTGGAAGAAATGCAGGTGGGGTTTCCAAAGTAAGTATTGGACACGCATATCCTGCTTAATTAATAGATGAAAGGCGGGTCCAAAAAAACACCAGACATCAAATTATCCTGAATTAAGGCATATTTTGGGTAGAAATGATCTCCCGAATTTAAGTTTAATTTAAGGTTCATTTTTTCAATGTTATTAAACTCGGACCAGACTGGCTTGTTCAACCGGTTGAACTGTAAACCGGCCCTCTAACCGGGTGGGGGCAACCCCACAAAAATCTATATAATACAAAAAACTGACCTATTTTGAAAAAACTGGTTGACCCGCCGGTTAAACCTCCGGTTTAACGGATTTGCTCACAGGTCAATAGAACCGGACGGATTTTTCACACCATTATAAAATCCATCAAAATGACTAAATTGTCCCCAAAATTCTTTAAGTTTTCAAAATTCTAAGAAGATAAAAAGGTAAATTTAACTAAATAATACCCCAAATGAGCTGCTAAGGCACCAATCTCACGATTTTTTTTTGTTTAATATTCGTCCATTAATACAGTACTACCCAAATAAAATCCCTTTGCTCTAATATATGTTCTGATCATTCAAAAAAAAAAAAAAGATCTATTACATAAATTATGTTGTTTTCTCTAAGTTGAGTTTACTTTAATTTTACTTCCTCTAATGTGAGTGAATAAAATAATTATATTTATTTTATTTTATATAAATAAATATATTTATAATGTCATGATGACGTCACGTTCAACCCGATTGACTTGACGATTGAACCAGTTGACCCTTAACCCGGTCACTTTACAAGTTTAATGAACGGTCTGGGTTTTAAAACATTGCATTTTTTATTGAAATAAGTATTTTTTAAAAATCGATCGTTGGATTAGATAATTTTCTTATATATGTCATGTTTGCCAAAAATCATAGTAATCTAATGGTCGATTTTCAAAATAGAGACTGTTAAACAATTGTTACATCATTTAACGATAAATACACGATAAATACTGTTAGAGTGTTTCACAAATTGTATTTTAAAAACTGATTGTCAGATTACTATGATTTTTTACAAACATAACATATATAAGAAGATTATCTAATCCAACGGTCAATTTTTCAAAATACTATCAGTTGTGTGAGAAATGGTAAGTGGACCTTAAATTAATTTAAGGTCCAGACCTTAATGGATCAAGTATGATATTTTGGGCTTTTGTATATGATTTAAATTGGGTTTCAAATTGGACAGCTGCTTTAATTAACACAGTTTTTTATATAATTTTTTACACATTTTTAATAATTAATGGTGAGTCATATTTTATAAAATCGATAGTTGGATTATAAGTTCTTATAATACAGATTCTTCTCTATCAAATATAAAGTTGGATCGAGTAGCATGAGTTCTTATGATACAGATTATGTCTATCAAAAATAAAGTTGGATTGAGTAGTTACTGGTGTCTGATCAATATGATATTTTACAAACTTGATTTGTATGGGAGTAACATATAATCCAAAAGTCGGTTTTACAAAATATGAAATTCATGTTAAAAATTATGTTCTTTTAATCAACCCCATAAAATCATAAATAATAATAATAATTTTTTTTTAAAAAAAAAACCCTAATACTATTTCTCCCTGTTTAGATTCTTAACAGATAGTAAGATGATGTAATAGTCTTTTTTTTTGTTTTGTTTTGTTTTTCTGTTCAGCATAAAAAAATAAAAAAAGGACTACTTTAAATAACTACAAAACTTGTGACAGAAGTATTTGAAATCTTCATTCAAAATATTTGACCCTTTAAAGAAAATTACATCTATTTATTTAGTGTCAATGGAAAAGAGAACGCACCTGACCTAATCCAAACATTTTACTTGCTGAGATGGAAGAGATACAAAACAATCATAATATAGGATGAACCGAGCCCCTTAGCCCAATAACTTTCAACTAAAATCTCACTAACCATCTTTTTAATCTTTTCTTTGAAGGGCAAGATGATAAAAAAAGATCCGATGTGAGGTTTTATTCTATATATCAATGAAATGATTCAGAAATTGAAGACTTCATCCAAAGAATAAATAGCTTCAGAAAGGTTTTTAAGCAGAACAAAACAATGAAAACAAGGTCACAACAGATTTTAGACATGAGGCCACCTGACATGTTCTACAAACAGGGAAAACAAAAAAAAAAAAAACACAAAACAAAACAAAAATAGAGGTACTAGTACTTTTTCTATGCCAATTTCTGTAACCACCTTGCATCAAAGTGTTGCTCCAGCTTGATGGGGCAATATGCCAACATGGGCATAGCGGGTACTAAATCCTGTAGTAATTTCTACACAGCAGAGACAGCGCATGCATGTCACAACAGAAAATATGGCATATCTATAGTTAATTTGGAATTTCTGTAACCACCATTTGAACCAAGGTCACAAGAGAAGTGAAACATGGTTGTTGCCCTTTCCTAACCTGCAGAAAAGATCATAATAAAAGAAACAAGGAAAGGAAGAAGTGGCGGTGGGAAGTAAAACAAGTCAGTAAATAAACACACAGGGGATGATTTTTAAGTTTCAGATTGTGGAGTTTTTACAAGGTTTACAGCTTTACCAGAGAAGCTGCCATGGAAGTGTTTTTATTTTGAGAGTTTTTTTTTTTTGGTTTCCTCTTCAAAATCAAATGAATTTGAAGAATGATATAGAGATTAGATTACAACAGTTGCTGATGCTATCTTGATTGGAACACAAACAAATTCCGTTCCAACCCAATTTTCTTTTATAAATAGTTCTTTTGATTTTGACCAAACTAGATTTTTGGTCTCAATGAAAGCTGTTTGGAACAATTAATTGTTGCTGGCCTTGGCCCCGACCACCGTCGGACCCTCGCCTCTGGTTGTCTTGACATAGGAGGCATAGTCACTGTAGTGCATGGTAAATAATGTGCTCTGGTAACGGGTCAGTCGAATACGCTTCCGGAGCGACTCAGTAATGGATCCATTATAACCAGCTTTTTGCATCAGTGAGTCAATAGCCTCTGTCTTTGTCCAACCTGAAAAGAAACCACACGCACGAGGGAAACTTATTCTGACCTTGAAAGGGGAAAAAAAATCTTCATACAGAATTTAATAGTTTACTAAGAGCATACCCAACTTCATACTAAATAAATGTTCAAATACATCACATTATCCTTCTGAACTCCATTCACAAACCTAGCTGCTAAACTAACTTTGATTTCCAGATACCTTTTAACAAATTGTATTTCAAATCTTCTAACATTCTGAAAAGGAATAATTCAAATGTAGTGGATTAATATGTTTAAAATTAAAAGACCTTACAGAGGATGAAAATGGCAATGAGAACTGTGAAAGTAGGTTCACAGTTAATATGAAACATGGGTGACCCAAGAAGACCTTACAGAGGATTAAAATGACTGAAAACTGTGAAAGTAGAGCAACTTACAGTTTTAAATTCAGCTAATATTATAAAATTTTGACCCTTCCATTTCTCAAGTCATTTTTGGATTTGTTAAAGAAAAAATGAAGAACTCAAAAAATCTTATGGAAAAATAAAATAAAATGAAAGCATAGATTACGTCTTGTGTGATTTTATTAATCATTTCCATCATATTTATTAGCTTTTAACATTCTGTTACGGTATGTTAGTGGTAACTGGTAAGAAGGCTTTGGAAGATTAAGCAAAAAAAGATACCTTCATGGGCAGCCACCTCAGGCAAGTATGTGGCACTTCGCCTAGTATTATAGTCAGGATCAGTAAATTCAATAATTATACCATGCTTTCCAATCTGTAAGAACCATCAAATTCTTAGTGACAGATAAAACAGTAAGAAGAGTACTACTGGATTTCATTCATATGAAAATAAAGTATAATTAGAGTTAAGACTCTTTCCAGTAGATCTAATGCATTCAGTATCTGATCATTCATTTATACAATCAGAGGATTACTAAATTAGAAAATGTACATGACTAATCCCACATTGCATCATGTAGAAGAGTTGTTGAATCCATTTCCCACCAAGGTTCAGGGCCATTGACCCAAATCTGACAAATTTTAACCATCCAAACATTGAGTACACATTTGGAAGCAGGAGGAAGGGAAAAAAAAGCATTTTTTTACCATCCTGTCAGGAGTTTAATGACTTCAAGTCTTCAAGCAATCTCATGTTGAAGCCATCCCTACCTCAGGGACACCACATGGAGATACCCTAGATCATTAGGATCAGCCCACTGGGCATTTTGGGCAGATGTGCAATAATGGATCAATGCAGAGCATAAAATGCTTAAATATGAACAAATCCATACCCAAGTGTTCCAAATATTAAAACAAGTGAGAAAGGACATACCTCCCAATCAAGGTAGTGGAGAGCAGTTTCATAATCAGTTAGAATGGAAACTGTACATTCCAAATAAGGCAATTCTTTAGCCTGTATAGGGGGGAACCGGCGGTCCCTCAGAGCACTACATGATATTACAGATAAGAAAACACAAACTAATGCTTCAGGGGCATGCCAGTATGGAATAACAAGTTAAAAGATTAAAACAAGCAGTAAAGGTATTTTAAATAAAGCCATCTCGTGAGAAGTTACACATATTGAAAATGCAGGAACAAGTTATACATGATGAAAATGCAGAACAATCAACAAATCAGAGAAAGCAGGAAGCTTGTAGCGTGTGAATAATGAGTAATCAAAATAAAAATTGCCAAAAACCTATGTTGACCACGTATTAAGGATCAAGGTTACAATGATTGTAAACAGCTCTATATTTCTGGAATCTCGTACCACTAAACAACCTCAATTTCAATTTCCTCTGATAAGGGCAATTCATTAAAGTAAGCCACGCCAAGACGATAGCAACCAAAAAGTGGCACGTCCATGAACAAAATTTTGAATCATGATTCATGATTGAGAATTGAGACACATGTTTTGTTTAGCTAAGTAGTGGCAAAGTTAGAATGGTCTAAAGAGACATAAGCAAAAATGGTGGCACATATAATGATGGTGTTCCAAACCATTGCTGCCACCCCAGCACTGCCAACACTGCTGCCACCTCAACACGGCCACACCACCACTACAGCCTTCTGGTTACAACCAAACAGAGGAATGGGGATAACCATCCCCATTTCTTATTTTTCATTCCCCTCCCTCTGGTTCATTATTTTTCATTTCCATTCTAATTCCTTATTTTTCTTACCCATTCCATTTCTATTTGATAGACACAACCCAAACGGGACATAAGTCAATATCTCCAATACAAAGTACATTTTTGTGACAATACCTGGTTAAAGCATAGTCCTTGAAACCATTGATCAAGCAGCGTGCTTCTAGAGTTCCAATACATCCACGCAAACGAGGTTCCCCACCATTCACCACTTTCTTCCAAGTGACAAACAATGGACTGAGGCCAGAATATTATTTGTGTCAAATGTAGAAAACATGCCTAACAAGATTCTAATGTGTAAAAGCATAGAGTATACATTTAATATTATCATGCCCAACACAGTTCTAATGGGTAAAGTACAGAGATGCATTTAATATTAAAAAAACATAACTTCATAGAGATAAAGATTTGCTGGCACAGTTAGATTTAATATCTAAGTTTTAAATATAAGAAAAATAATGAATTAATTTATCCAAGACAAACAAGATGCAACAAAAGTAAAGAATTTAACAAAGTCCAATATATTGGACTTATCACCCCCACCCAAAACAACAAGAACAAAAATAAAAAATCAATATATTGGTGAGTTTGTTTAGTCTGTCAGACAGCATTATCTTTATTTCCATCAACTATAACAAACTGCAACAACTGATTTCAAGAAAATAAATATTTGTCACAGTAATTAGTTTCAGAACTCAAGTCATGTGCTTTTGGGGAAAAAAAGCCTCCAATCAATTAGTTAAAATCTTAGTCCAATTATGTAAGATCCAAATAAGCAATTATGCTTGATCGATTTCCTTATTATTGACATCTAACGACATTAATATACATTTGGAAGATCAACAACTACTAAGACTTCATAAAGCATTCGTCAGTGTTAATTTAAGATTTAATTGTACCAAGCATAATCATTAATCAGTCCATCACCGAAATTTTGAGCAATATGACATAGATCAAAGTAGTTATATTCACAAGAATCGTAAATCTAGAATACCTAAATTAAAGAAAAACAGATCTTCGAGCCTCCAACACAATCAATTTCCACAACAAGGTCATTCTGAATTCCCACTACCACCATTATCAACAGTGCTTACTCATAGTAAACCTTCTCTCATTAAGATTAGAAAGTGGGATTCTTTAACTTCTTTATAGTGCAAAAGCTAGAATTCCTTTCCCAAATTCAGAGTCCTCACTTAAGAATCCCTAAGGAGTAATTATGCTTAATTTTCAGATTGCCAACATTACACATTTTTCCCTTCATTCATCTTCTCATTTATTTACTTAATGATATTGATGAACAGGAACTAAGTAAATACCTAATAAATTGACCCTTTAATTAGATCAAAAATATAAAAAACTAACAAACATAACTTCTGAATTGAAACCCTAGACAGCATTGCCTGAGATTATTCCCATTAGTAGAGAAAAATTAGTAATCAAATTATTCTGAGAAAACAATCTTTATTGCAGTAACTAATTTTGTAATTAACAAATATGTTTTCAAGATAAATTTAATTTATTAAGATTTTAACAAAGGTATCTCAGTCCAAAATATCTACTTACATGTTTATATTGTTAAGAAATCATCACACATGCCGACTGCATACATGCAATTTATTAAGTTTCGACATTCCATAGAAAGTTCATTAGTATTAAGTCAAGTATCCAATAGTACTAAACATCATGATCATCGCCTATGATCCAGTTTCTTGCTTTCCAGATAAAATTACTTCGTAAACCAACCAAAACATTATGTCTCCCAAAAGATTATTAACAACAATGTTATCACAAAAAATGGTGTAGTTAGGGGGGGGGGGGGGGAATCAGAAAATTGAGTAACTTAACTATCATTCACCAATTTTAAAACATAAATCCCACGCATGCATGTGTGATTCAAGTGCAATAAACCAATATCCAAGGGTATAAACCATAATAATAAGTTTCATGTCCTTTATATCTATCATGTTTCTTCATTTTAAAAGCCAAACACTTTAAACAAGCCCAAGCATCAGTTCCTATCACATGCACACAGCCAAAAAAAAAAAAACCGCCATGTGCATGTCTCATGGTTCTCTGATTATATCCAATGTTGCATAAACATGTTACATGAATAAACGGTGCCAAATGTCTGTATCTACAAGATTCCAGGAAGTTATGCATCGAACATACCATATGGTAGCAATGTAGCATAACACAAAAAACATTAAGAAGCTACTTTTCTGTCCTTTAATCCTTTTGTAAGTAGGACTCCTGGTCCTATTTCCCTCCTCCTTTTTAATATACTTGTTTTTGTTGACTATCAAAAAAAAGTTAAGAAGTTACTCAAATAAAACAAAAATAATGTAAAGAGGAAAACAAGTAACATGAGCGCGCGCGCAGAGAGAGAGAGAGAGAGAGAGAGAAATAATATAACAATTTTATTTTGATTGATTTGACTCATTTGAGAAAATAATAATGAACAATATAAACCAATATAACATCCATTATTTCATAACTTAATATTTGTTATATAATGTATCACACATGGTATCAAACTATCAACTATCAACAAGCAACATCAAGTTTGTCCATCAACCAGCCCCCAAAATCTCATAGGCGTATCAAATGTCACGTAAAGGGATTCAGATGACTAAACCATGAAGTTTTGTGCCAGCTAACTCCAAAAACATGCAAAAAAATAATGACCCGTTTGGATAAGCTACTACTTCTAGTTTTTTCCTTTTAAAAGTAGAATTTTTGAAATGTTTTGATAATGCAGAGAATTAATATTTACTTTTAAAAGTTGAGGTAGAAAGAAATTCTAGCTACCTTAACTTTTAAAAGTACCTATCAATACTTCGCATCACAAAAAACTTTCACTATTTTGCTTTTGAAAGTAAAACACAAGAAGCGGTAGCTTATCCAAACGGGCCCTAAAACTTATCCAGTTTTTTGAAGCAATAGAAGGAGAAATATCCTGAAAATTTGACCAAGTTAAATTTAGAAATATCAAGACCTTAAATATCAACTTCTATTAACACATATAACAAATGGTCCCTTATCAGTCCTATATTGCACAACATGAACCAATATAAACTGATGAAGACTTATACAGAGGTGAATTTGTATCCCCAATACATCAAGGTAAATAAATTGCAGCGGTTGTTGACTCAATTAAATAGGCCAAAATATAATACTAATAGGTAACCGTGATCCAATCTTAAGTTACTAAGCTACAATGGTTCTAATCTTTACATCATGAAGAGTAACTTACGGTGCAAAATTAAATTTGGTGTCTGATATTCAATTGAAATGTCAAATACCTTCAAAATTTAGACGAAATAGATTATATGCCAATATTTCAACCATTTTCCATAGTATAAATTATGTTAGTACATGCTACAGCCCTTAGGAGTCAGATATACAAATAGTGCACATATAAAAAGACATTGTTTCCAGCATGTCGAAGACTACTTTAAAGTCTATACTTTCATGACACCCACCTCTCATAGAAGTGCCAAACGCCAAAGCAGGATGATGACATTATCATGGCACATGTCGAGATGTCATGCAATGTCATTGCATGCCCAAGCATACAGACAACACTTCCCAAATCTCAAAATATAATGTGGACAGCATTCGCTTGTTGCATGCAATATGGTGAACTAAATGGTTAAAGTAATATTGACACATCAATCATCTTTGTAAAATTAAGTCCCACCTGGAAAAAGGATCAGAAACAACAACTAGAAGAAATGCAAGTATGCAAAACAACAACAAAATATATGAGAATCTGCAACATAAAAAAATAAAAATTCAATGTCATTTTTTAAAGCAAATGATAGGGTAAAGGTAAAAATGAATGCAACTTCTCTAAAATTAGCAGCGGAACCGACTTCAATTTACTGGCTTTAGTTTGATCATCACTCTAAAGGGAATTCTTCCTGCAAGATGCTTCCAAAACTACCCTTGTATAACCTTCGCTCCACATTTTTTATTTTTCACAGAAAAAAAAAAGAGGTAGTTTTCTCACAGAAATCAAAACATATTAAACAAAAGCTCACTCCTGCTCTGTTTGTTTTGAGGGAAAACATATAAAGCAAAATTTTCTCCTCCCCCAACCCCAACCAAAAAAAAAAAAAAAATTTGTTCACCCCAAAGTTAGCCAAAAGGTATTCCTTCACGGCAGAAGCTACATCAAAGCAATTATTTTTTCCCAGAAAATATTTTCCATACAACTAAGTGAAGTTGAAAAGTAAGAAAATTTCATCAATTAAAACACACAAATAAGAGATGTAGAATAAATATAAGATATAAATGAAGCCAAAACCACGATACCCACTAAATGCAACTAAAGCTCAAAAGGGAAAATTACAAAATAAAGAAATAAACTTTATGATCACATCGTAATAGTTAGCAAATTAAACCCAGAAAAAAAAAATTGAGAATCTTCAACATGCAGACGTCAGATTGAGTCATCTAAAAGATCAAAACACATTCATCATCTCAGAGTACGAGTATGTGAGTGTAGAGAGAGAGAGAGAGAGAGAGAGTACTGTTGACCCTCATCGAAAGAGGGAGGAGGGGCAGGTTCGCTGTTGTAGTGAGCGACAAGCGTGTCGAAGCAATACACCACCATTTCCCGATTAGCAGACACCATTTTCAACCTCAGAGAAATGGGGCTACTACTACAGATCTATATATATATATAATATATAAAAGCACCGATGATCGAAACTTAGGGTTATACAGAGAGATAAAGAAAAGTGAAGAAATGGGGTTTCTTTTCTTCTTTCACTTTGGCCCTTTTTTACGGAGGATTCGCTTTCCTGTCCCGAAATAATTGAGAGAGGGGTTCTCAGGAGATAGAACCTCACGAAGCTTTCCTCTCTCTGTTTCTCTTTCTTTCTCTACCAACACGTACGTCTCTTCTCAAAATTAAATGTAACTTAGCCCCCTGTCCAATGACCGCAATACCCCTGTTGCTGTAGGACTAGGAAAAGTAGGGCGTGTTTGGTTTTTTTATTCTCAACAACAACAACAAAATTCAATTTTTTTAGAAAAAGACTATTATTATTTAGCAGTCATTGATAATGTTTTTTTTTTTTTTCTTTTCAAGCTTCCGTTTGATTATCAAGAAAGGTATTGCAGGAAAGTGAAATGGAAGAAAAAAAGAAGAATGAAAAATAAATTGAAGGAAAGAAAAATAATGGAATTTGTTTTTCCTGTAAGTGTTTTATTTATAAGAAAGTTGCAGGAAATTAATTATAATCCTAAACTTTCTTACTTTACTTTTCCTATTTAAAATGCAGGATGTATTTTTGAGAAAAATATTTTTCTGCATGAAAGAGTTAGTGATAGAGTCCAAAACTTTTCTATTTTTTTTCTCACAACCAAATACATAAAATAAAATAAAATAATATAAAATAAAAAACTATTTTCCTTTTCTCATCAAATCGGGTCATTTGAAAAAGATGAATTATTTAAGGGAAAAAAAAAATAAATAAATTAAATATGATTTTATTTTTAAAATTTAAATATGTACACTTTTATTATCTGACATTAGTTCCATTAAAACTGAATTCTATAAATTAAAGGATGAGTTAAATATAATTCACTTTCAATGCTTAAATTTGTATATTTATGCTTGACAATTTAAGATTTTTATTATTATACAAATTTTATTATTAAGATATTATTCGATTTTCTTAACAAAACACAAAACACAAAAAACCAAAAACATCATCACATCAATGTTCCTTGAAAATATGTCATTTTCTCAATTTTAAACAAAAAATGTGTTGTCATTTTGCACTACCCTCGACTCTAAAAACAGAATATTATTTTTATTTTTATTATTTTATTATTATTTTTTTGGTGTTAAACAATTGAAATGGTGATTGTAACGACAGAGGTAACCTCAAAAGTGAGGTTATAATTGTGACGCGTGAGACACTGAGACAACGTACACGGAACTTGGCTAATGAGAGAGGGATAATTTAATTTCACCAGCCGGCTGGCCGCCACCATTTCATCTCACTTTTTCCCAATTTGGTGCACTTGGTTCCCTACCTACAAGAAATAGATGTACTAAACCTACAAGGCAAGCTTAGATGCCCAAGAGTTGGTATTCCAACTTAAAGGTCATGGACTCAAGTCTTTTAAAGTTGGTATGACATGCTTTTAATGACGGATAACCAATTTCTAGATTTGGGTGTGGGTATGAATTCCTACCACTATGTAAGTCCACGACTTACTAATGTGTGTGTTAAAGGACCGGCACACATATTGGGAATTTGCCTCTAGTTCTACTTTGACTAAATCCTCAAACTAATCGTAACGGTCTTGATGGACAGAGTACAGACCGGTGGATTCATCCTCGTACCGAAAAAAAAAAAAAAAAGAAATAGATGCACTAATTTGAAAATTGTTGCAATTTGAAACATAAGTGTGCATGATTTTCTGTCGAGCAATAATTTATTGGTTGGTTGGTTGGTCTGTTTATTTCATGAGATTTAAATATATATATTTTTATAAAAACAAAGTTAAATGGTTTCATCTTGCATTCCAAATACAAAGGCATTATATTAAATACGACTATAAAAAATAAACAATAGGTGTGTGTTGTCCGATTCTTAGCAACAATAACAAATTTTTGAGTTTTCTGATCTCGAGAGAACATGCCAGAATTAAAAGTGGAGAACGATTAAAATCAGACATATCGAATTTTTCACACTAACAAAATTTTTAGTTTTCTGATGGAGAGAACACGCCAAAATGAAAAGTAGAGAGTAGTTGAATAGCATTTTTGAGGAAATAAATGATGAAATCATAAAGGTTGTTTGTATGGGGACCATGGGCCTGCACTCTTCTTGTCCTCTTTTGATTTTGGTTGGTGGGGTTTAGCATCATTCAGTGAACATTGGAATCATACCATCACAAACCATGCAAAGAATCTTCACCATCAGACTGCTACTTTCTTTTTTGAGTTTCTTCATAACATTCACAAATTTGGTCACCGGAAGAATGAGTGAGAATTGAATGGAATCTAATTAGATATAACATGATAAGAATTTGATGCTCAGTGGAGGATATGGTTGAAACCAATCAAGATTATCATACAATCTTTTTCCCGTCCTTTCTGGGTGATGAAAAACTTGGAAGTTGCAGAATATCACCTATTTCAAACAAGAATATAGCATGAAATACTAATGTCAAAAGTTAAACAGTAAATGTTGTTTTCTATAAAAACAGTACCACAAACACAGAATAATAATACACCGCTTAACCGAATTTAGAAACAAAATCAGTCAGAATCATGTCTCCTCTTCTCCTTATCTTTCCTGCGTTTCCTCTTGTCATCTGAATCGCGAGAATGCCGCTTCTCATGCCTCTCATGCTTCTCGTGTTTCTTCTCTTCCCGTCTTCTTTTCTTACGCCTGCTTTCATCCTCTGACTCCTCTTCCTTGGTGTTGCTTGATGATGGATTGGGCATTGTAACTTTCATCTTCTGAGGCAACACCTTCTCCGGCAAAACATCCTTTAGGCTGGATTGTAGAGAACTTGATTCTTCCTGACTCGGGGGTTCTCTGCAGTCAAATTTTCCAAAAAAAAATAAATAAATAAGGAAAATAAAAAAGAGAGTAAAAAGGTAAAAGGCAGTGAAGATTCATGGTGGACCCAAACAGTGATTTCCAATAATAACACTGCAACAATCCACATAAAAATGCCTGAATCAATATCTATGATTCATTGATCAATGTAAATTTCGAAGTAGAGGTCAATAGGAGAGAAGGGGTATTTTTCCCCAAAAGGTGGACCCCAGCTATGTCCCTTGTGTGCATCAATAGAGATGCACAAAGTCATAAACAAGCTTGCCTATGCGTCAAGCCTACAGTACATTTTCCTTTACCCACAGTTTAAAGTACACTGCCATGTTCTATAATTCTAGTTAATCAAATGGTGCTCTTTAGTTTAAGCATGGTTTTTGACATAATTCTTAATTTTATCTATTACATCCCCCATCCCTCTCCCACCCAAAAAAGCAGTAGTGACACACAGAACCTTTGCTTAGTTGTACTGTATGATAACATTATATTGAAACACTTTAGGAAAATTTTCATCATGAAAGGAAGACCATCATGGCGCTCAAAAGTTTGATAATATGAAATTGAATATGTAAAATATGAAATTACCAAAAGGGGGATTAAGGCAGACTATTTTTTTTCTCAATCACTAGAGCAAAGTTCATTTCGCTTTTCCCATCATACCTTGAAAAACCAAGGCCCTGAACTCTGGCTGCTTCAGCGTGGCCTCCGCCCAAGTCTTCTGCAGTAGAGCCACGCTTCACAAGTTCTGAAAATTCTTGCTTATCTAGCCGATTACCTTGAGGTCGGCTAGCACGCTTAGGAGCTAAGCCAAGAGCCTCCCTCATGGCCTGCTCCTCCTGTTCCTTGATTTTTTTGATCTCTTCTTTTGCAGCCTCCATCTCTCTACTCTCAGATTTTTTATCCCTGGCATACCAGTGAAGATCTTTCCCTGTTGATAATTTATGAAAGGAACAGTCAAGATAATCTTTACCAAAATGGTATAAATTTGCCAAGTTGTTGAATATAAAGCTATATCCTTTAAATGGGTTTGGTTTGGGGGGAATGGGGGGGATGCTCATTTAAAATTCAGTAATGAAATAACTTTAATAGTACCTACCCAACCAGAGTACAGCTTCAAATTCAAGACATTAGGCCTCAATCACACCAATTAGAAGATTTTATTGATGAAATATTGAAATTTGAGAACAAGCTTTGAATTTACTGATGGCTATAATCAATGTTTCTAAAAAATTGACCAACCAGATGGCCAAACTGATTGAACTTGGAGTTGAAATCCTTCACAGATCTGTTTGAAAAATATATATTTAAAGGAAAAAAAAGGGAACTGTTTGAGTCATCAGCTTGTAGGCAGCTGAGTAACGCTATGGGTTTGATAACATTAAATGTTTAGAATAAGATTGTTTTCTCATAAGAATTTTTCTTTTGATGTATAGCATAAATCACAAATAACTATAATTTATTTTTATTCATTAAGCTTGAACATTATAGATATAAATATATAATTAAAGTTAAAGTTGCATTTTATTTGATTCAGGATCTTTCATAGTGTAGAACATTTAATGAGGGATTAGGGTCAAAGTTGGCTATGGAATAGTTTAGGGATGAGAAAGAATTAGTAGAATAGGGTTTCATAATAGAATTTGGGTTTATAGAGGTTGTTTTGATAATTTAACTATGGTTTTTGTGTCAACAACAAAACATTGAACAATCTTACAATTGGAGCGATACAACTCCCATATAAGATGCAAGCAGTCCAAGGACAGCACCACCTCTTAGTGTCATATATCACAGTAATCCCATGAATGAAGTGTTTAGTAAGATATTTATTGGTGAGGAAGGGAAACAACCGTATTATTTCAATTCCAAGATATGACCAAATCTGTCACAAGGTGCACAATAACTAAACTAGTATATGTAGTAGGAAAAACAGAAGTCTTACATGACATCAGAGTTGTAACAAAGAACACATACAATTACTTTCGTCACCTAATATCTCAAGGCAGTAAATTAAAGAGATGAATAAGAATAAAATACCTTTTTGCCATCTTCCAACAGGTGCCTTGAGACTGTGACCAATATAGTTCTCTCGATGTTTATCAGCTTTCACATCTTCCCAATTAAATTCTGTACACCACAAGCAAATAAATATGTAAGAAATTTACACCATAATTTGTCACCAGATGACTTAGGTATCAGTGTATCACATATGAATACAGAGACTTGTGGTGAGAAGAAAATTCCAAATGCAGATAGGCAAGGTAGTAACATACTATGTTTGACAAACATGTGTGAGTGTAAAATTGATTCAAGTAGCCAACCCATGTAGTTGGGATTAAGGCTTTGTTGAGTTGAGTTCATTTGCCTCCTAAAACTTGGGCTATTGTGTTATGAGTTCAAGTTTCAAAATTATGTAGTGCAAAGTTTCTCCACCCCTGAAAACTAAACATAACAAGGTCTGGAAACAAAGGAAATTTAAGGTATCAACCATCATCATCACCCAAGTCTTAACTTCAATCCCAATTAATGAGTCCTCAGCAGATAAACTAATTTGAATCTGTTATGAACGACATCAAATCTCTGCCTACTACTTTTTCTGACATTCCATTTGTCCTTAAAAAGCTATAAAGTAATACTGAAGAATTCCTACAAATTGGCCGTGTCAATGACATTCGTTGCAGACAACATAAATAAGCTTTCATTTTAAAATTTATCCATCTCAACTCTCAGTGTTAGCCCATTTGCTTCAACAAATTCCGAGTCAGGCTTTACCGAGACGTCCTATGGTAGACCAAAGAGTGGGATGCACATGTGAATAATGAGTTCCCACTAATCTTCATTTTTAAAAAAAAAAAAAAAAAAAATGGTGTATAAAACACCCCCACTCCCAAAAAAAAAAAAAAGAGCTGCCGCAAGTCTTTGCAGAAGAACTGAAAATAAATTAAATTAGCAAGCCACAAGAAAGCCTCTATTCCAAAGGCCGCAGCAAGATAACTAATCTTTCAAAGCAAAAGGCCCACCATCAAAACAAAAACACACATCTTGACATAGCAAAGCGTAAGAATTGGCAACCAATTGCTACAACAACCAACAAATAACGAATAGGAAAAATATCGAACAATTGTTGAAAGATCATAATTGGATCTCAGATAAGTGAGATTCTACTGTGTTTGAAGTACAAATTGTCTACCATGCAATCTCTCCTTTCCGATTTTCTCAAAAATGAAACTGTAAATCCGATAATTTTAGGAATTTCTCCTTTAGAAAAGTATAATTTCTTCAGAAAATCACATATGCAAGCAAAAATCGACACGCGCGCATATATATCAATCTTGAAAGATGAAACCCTAGGAAAGGGGAAAGATAGCTTACGATCTCGACCACCGCGAACGCCGCCTCTCGTTGGATGATACATTTTTAACGCTCTCTCTCTGCTTCAAAAGATGAAAGAAGTATCAAATCTTCGGCTTCTCTGGCTCAATTCGCCCGTCCTTGTAGGGGGTGTTTGTGCCCGATGCATCTCCATTCTCTAGTGGTTTGTGGTCTTTTTCAATGATGCCCCTATATTGCTATGTATTTCTGTTTGACCCCCCTTTTTTTTTTTTTTAAATGTTGAAGAAATCTAAGATGATTTAGGCTAACTATCGCGCAATATTTAACATTTAATATTTTTTGAGATTTTCAATGTTTTCAGAATTTATCAAAATATCTTTTTTAACCAAAATACCCTTTACATGACATAATCCTCACATTTATATTGAAATCTCAATTTTGTGAATAATCTCCGATCCCTCAAATTGCATATAATCTTTTATTTAGAATATAATCCCCAATTTTAGTAATGTCAAATCACATTAATTATGCCATGATTATATCACAATATAAATCTTTTTAAAAAAATAATAGAAATCGGGGATTATTCATATTTTTTGGGGTTACGAACAAAAATTCCGTATTAGAGATTTTGTGTTAATTTGGGGATTATTATTTAATATGGAAATTGAGGATGATGAATTAATTTGGGGATTATGAATGATTTATGGTATAATACCTTTTGGGATTTGCTGGGACATGTAAGGTTATGATTTGATGTAAAAAAGTAAGATACAATTTGGGTGATTGTTAGTAAAGTTGGGAATTGTTCAACAAAATGGGTACTGGGGATTGTTATCAATTTTGAGGATTATTAATTATTTTTGGGATTGGGGATTACTCATAAATTGGGGATCATACATAATATTGGGAATTGTATGAAAAAATTTGGCATATTTCCCACAAAATTTGATCTTTTATGAGCGCAAAAATGTTCAATTAAGCTTTCGGAGGTGCATAGAAGGAGATTCTTAAAACATGGGTTTATGTAGAGAATTTTTTCAAACTATAGAAATATTG
>JAESVK010001050.1:274193-284940 GCA_017140935.1 Hamamelis virginiana
GCAATGGGTATTGCTCTATAAGACAGGAATGACACTACAGGAGACGTTGTTTTTGTTCCAGGCTTCCAGCTAATGTAACTTGACTATATATTTATGGGACTTAGCATGTTGAGCTTTGTTTCTGATTACCCAAATTAGCTGGCCGGCTCCTGTTGAAGTCCTTAGGCTTGTTTATTTTATATATGTTCAAACTTTGGTTCGACCAATGACTATGGGCATATACCTTGTTTAATTGTCGAGAATACAAAGTCGAAAGAAAAGAAAATTTGCCTCTGCCTCCTCAGCTGCAAAACAAGAGTTAGTGGTTTTTCCACTATTAAAGCATTATTCAGAAACTCTTGTTTAGGTTGGTTTCCCTGGCCTTTCCAACATAATTCATATAATAAAAAATTCTAAAAGAACCTCTAAATAAAAATACCTGGAATATAGATAAGTACGGGAATATTATGTCATCTAAAACAAGGACATTGTAGTTTCCATCTGCACTGGCTGTTTCACAGGCCTGCACAATGAAAACAAGCCTCATTCTTTTCTGCTTACACCCCCTCTATAAATTAGCACCTTGTTGAAGCCCAGAGTAACATCACAAGCTTTATATCCTTACAATATCTATTGGGTTACGGAGTACTTTTCTCCTTCAATTCTTCCACCATGGCCTTTGCCACCTTCAAGCATGCATTCTTCTTCGGACTAGTACTTGGCTTTTCTGCTCTCCAAATGATCATTGCTGGCGATGCAGACATCACATCTGATTTTTTTTTTTTTTTAGTGGAAAGATAAGAGGGTGGTAGGCATCAAAGAGAAGCTAGAATCCCAACTAGGTTGGCACCCTAGACCCTCAAAATCATGTGCCATAGACCCCAAAATTTATTAAAAAAAGAAAGAAAGAATACAAACCTAAGATCAAAAAGAATAAAAGTCTAGTCAAGGTGACTTATATTTGTCACATTCCAGCTCACAAAAAAATCAATCAATAAACCTATAGTTGGGTAATCCTGACATATCTCTATGAAGATAAGGAGATAAAAATCCAGGATCTGAATGCGACTAAGAGAGAACATTGAGTGAAATAGCTTTATTAGCTATCGCATCAGCTATTACATTACCTTCTCTAAACACATGAGAGACCCTTACATTCATTTTCTCCATTAGAAGAAGACAATTGTTCCACTTCGCTTACAAATCCCAGGGAGGCTGCAAATTTTTCTTTAAAATTCCATTTACCAAAACTAGAGAGTCACTTTCAATCCACAAATTATGCCAATTCTTTTCCCAAGCAAAAGAAACTGCCAAAATAAAACTTTGAACTTCCGCATAAAAAGCTGTTTGGACGCTAATACTGTTTCCAAAAATACCTTTGACAAAACACCTCCACAAGCAGCTGGTCCAGGACAACCCTTAGGAACCCCATCAGTATTAACTTTAACCCAACCAGAAATAGGAGGAAACCAGTAAACAGGAATGAACTTAGGAACTTTTCTAGGAGTTCCACGAATCTGAAAAAACTTGAGGATCTGCAAATCTATCACCGAGTTACTCATGTGAGAAGAACTCAAATGACTACATTGTTTCACCCAATGAAAAACCATGTCCTTAGCTTTAGACAAAGGAATTTGCCTGCCTTCAAATTTTAAAGCATTCCTAACCTTCCAAATAATCCATAAAATAGAGATTGCAGCTATCACCCAAAGATCTGTTAATTGAGGGCTAAAATTATGAGAAAATAACTTCTTTAAACAAAACTTAATGCTCTGATCAGGAAAAAATTTTACATGAAAAATAGAATGAATCCAAGACCATAAAACCCGAGCAAAACCAAACACCACAGTTGATGGCAACTTCTTCACCTTTACTGGCATGCGGGTTCTTGTTGGGGCAGACCTGCCAACAACTTTTAAGGTATTGAAAGCAAGCATGGCTGAATTTCCAGCTCTTAATGGGCAGAGTGTTTCTTATGCAGTTCTCGAATACCCAGCTGGTTCTGTCAACCCACCTCACACCCATCCCCGCTCAGCTGAGCTCTTGTTTCTCCTTGACGGTTCTCTTGAAGTTGGATTTGTCGACACGACTAACAAACTCTTTACTCAAACACTCCAAGTAGGTGACTTATTTGTGTTTCCAAAGGGACTTGTTCACTACCAGTACAATGGAGACACAAAAAATCCTGCCCTTGCGGTCTCTGCATTTGGAAGTGCAAATGCTGGAACCGTCTCAGTTCCTACCACCGTGTTCACCACTGGCATTGATGATGGCATCTTAGCCAAGTCTTTCAAGACTGATGCTGCCACCATTGAAGCAATTAAGGCTGGTCTTGCACCCAAGGTCTAAGATAGAAGGGCCTTACTAGTTAATAAAGTGCCATTGTTTTGTAGTAATATATATATCTTTCTGCATTCTTTATGTAGTGAATAAATTACTTTTGGTGTTCAAATGTATTTATCATTGACTTCTCAGCCCATCCATTATTGTTGACCAGCAAGAATTTCTTTAAGGTGTATTTTGTTTGTTCTTTCAAGATAATTTACTACTATTGTATTTGTTGCGCAAGATATTGATATTTTGGCTTTTATTGTTTTGATTGGAATAATTGAAATAAAACATTGGCACAGAAGTGTTGAATGAGGCATGCAACTTTATTAATCATTGTTTTTGTCATATCTCTACGCGATGTTGTTGAAGTAATTGCATGGAAAATGATGGCAGAGAGAGTTAACAGATCTAATTCCTTGAAACTTGTATGATCATAAGATTTTGGTTGAAATATTTACCTTGTAGGAGTCCTATCAACATTCTGTAGAGCATTTAGCAACCATATCAGAACTTCAATTATTAATTTGTGAAACCTCAGCAGATATCTGTGAAATATCTATGTTTCTGTTGAAATTAACAAATGAAACCAATACTAAACTAAGAACTTGTTGAAAAAAAATAAAATAAAAAAACACACTTTTATGATTCTCCAAATGATTTCAAATTAGTTGCATGACTATTTATTTAACTTTTACAAACATTTATAGTGACGACAACACCACCACCACTAAGTGCATATTGTGATTGGGGTCCAAATGGCTTCCACGTTATTGAGTTGGCTTCATATTTAGTCATTCCTGAGTTAGGCTGGAAACCAGCGAGTTAACTGAGTTTTGGAAGGTTGTCCCAACTCCTACCGAGTTGTTAATTTTGATGGAGTTCAATGACTTGAGGTTTTCCAATTCATCTCTGTATCTTGAGGAAACCTCGTGTTGATAGAACATTCTAAAAATATATCTCAAGGTCCAATCGCTAATAAAGAAAGAAACCACTGCACTTGAGGCCAATGAACATGTGCTTCATTTGCACTAAATTAATGAGAAAAACTGCTAAAAGATTGTATAGACAATCAAATCCAGAAAATTGACAAGAAAATATATACAAATATTTGGTATGTTTTGAACTGTTGTCTCTCTCAAAGTATTAGGATTTGTCGCCAATAACAATCCAAAATGATAATACCAAGGGATTGCATGTATCTTGTTAAAGGCCTGAAGAATTGGTAAAAATAGTGTCTTGTTGAAGGCCTAATAACATAGTATTATTATCCACAGAACACCCTAGTTATATATTCCAAGCATTCTACAGTGGCCTTACACTACTAAGCATGAATTCTTCTTGACATTAGTGCTTGTCTTTGCTTGTTTCCAAATGGCCTGAGATGGAACGCCTAATGTCTTCCTGTCACAATCTTCCTTTAGGCTTCACATTGGTGTCAATGTAATTGTCCTTTTCATGTCACAAATTAAGGGTATTAACAGTGATGATTTCATTTCATTGGTGTATTTCATCATTTTGATTGCACAATGTAATGCCCCCACACAATCCTAAAAAAAAAAAATGTTGAAAACCAGCTTCCTTCCTAATTTATTTATTTATCATTTTTACATGAAGTTGTTCCCTGAAGGTAGGTTGATTATACAGAAGTCCAATTCATTTCAATTTATTCATTAGTTTAATGATAAAATCATACCATCATTACTGCCTGCACAAAACAAAACCATCTCGAAAGTACACTTGTCTTGAAATGCAGTATACACAGAGCTAAAAATAGTATGTATAACCGTTACATAAAAGTACGGACTTTATGCAACATAAAAGTATACCCGTACATTAATGTTTATTATTCATCACTTAATATATTTAATTATAATTAAATTTATTATTTATCACTAACTATATATATATTTTTATTAATATAATTATAATTAAATATATTAAGTGATGAATAATAAACATTAATGTACGGGTATACTTTTATGTTGCATAAAGTCCATACTTTTATGTAACGGTTATACGTACTATTTTTAGCTCTGTGTATACTGCATTTTTTGGGGCTAGAAGGGATCACCCTTATTGCCACACATAAATTGATTTCCAATTTATTTGAAAGTACACTTCATCCCCAAGAAAGGAGTCATTACAAAAATAAAGGTAAAAGACTAAAACAACTCAAGTCCACAACTTTTCCCTGTGTGTGGAGCTAGATAGACTAATTCCTATGAAAAGACAAATGGACTAATTTCAAATGCTT
Organism: Hamamelis virginiana; assembly: GCA_017140935.1. Classification (NCBI taxonomy): domain Eukaryota; kingdom Viridiplantae; phylum Streptophyta; class Magnoliopsida; order Saxifragales; family Hamamelidaceae; genus Hamamelis; species Hamamelis virginiana. The sequence continues at coordinate 278,758 of JAESVK010001050.1, forward strand.
ATCTCCAACACAACAAACAGATTTCATTTCTATGGAATGTACATGTCCAAGCAATGCTGTAAAAGTTGCAACAATGTAATGGTCTGCATTGCCTGAAATCCCAAACATCAGTAGAGGTTCACTTTCATTATTTGAACAGAATTGATTGTTTCTCAAATAGAAAAAAAGACGCTGTAAATATTAGAAACAAAGTAACAGGAAGTATTATGAATAAATTAAATGCAACAAAGACAAGCTTCAATTTATGCCTTGGCTTCAAGACCCTCCTTGATCTTCTCAATGGTCGCGAGATCAATCTTGAAAGCCTTGGTGAGGATATCATCATCGATGCCAGTAGCAGGAATGGACACAGTTCCTGCATTTGCACTACCAAAGGCAGAGAGTGCCATGGCAGGTTTGTCAGCATTGGAATTGAACTGATAGTGAACCAGTTCCTTTGGGATCACAAACATGACCCCAAGTTGGAGAGTTTGGGTGTAGAGCTTGTTAGTGGCATCAATGAAATCCACTTCAAGGGAGTCCACGGCAAACAGAAGCTCAGCAGAACAAGCGTGCGTGTGAGGTGGGTTAACACTACCCAATGGGTACTCTAATACAGCGAAGGAGACACTCTGGCCGTTGAGAGCTGGAACTGTGACATGCTGGCTTTCGTCACCTTAAGGTTTGGTGGGTAATTACCATCAAATATTCAGCGCATTCCAGTGTAGGTGACAAATTTCCATTGGTGATGTTGGAATTGGCTGGGACTATGAAGTCCGAGGTAATATCTGAATCACTTGCCATGGAAATTGCATATGTGAGAAAGAAAATAATGGGTCCGATGATATTCAAGGCCATGGTCAGTACTCTGAAAGTTATGGATGGGAGTACAAAAGAAGTGATGTGTCTGTTTCAGTTAATATATAAAAGAGCTTCTCTTTTGCAATGATTGTCATTAAATTTAAAATAAATGAAATTATCGAAAAAATATATATTTAAAAGAACTAGCTTGGGGTTGTTTCTCTTTGTTTGTGGTTAGCCAAACTTATTGGCCGGCTCTTGATCTTTAAGTTCTTAGTCTTTTGTTAGCTTTATTTATTTTTTCAAACTTTGGTTCCACCAATAATTATGGCCAAGAAAAAGAATCCGTTATGGCTTGTGACAGAATCCCTCTAGGATATTCCTTCATCCCTCGTTCCCTCTCACATTAATGAAATGCAAACTGCTTCAAAAATGTAAGCTTTTCTTCTCATCACTGTTAAAATCAGACTACAAAGAAAAGGCATCTAAATGGCTGAAATCTTGAAAAGATAAGGGCTCTAGTAACAGGTCACTACTTTAGCATCTCGTTTTGTTCCTCTCCCCTTAATGAAACCGAAAAAATCTACTTAATATATCCCTTAGAGCTATTTTAGCGTATTAATTATCATCAGTCTTTAGTTATATGCCTTGTTTAATTGCTAAGAAGACAAAGTCGAATGAAAAGAAATTTTGCATCTGCTTTCTTGGTTGCAAAACAAAAGTTAATGGTTTTTCCAATATTAAAGCATTATTCAGAAACTCTTCTTTTGGTTGGTTTCCCTGGCCTTTTCAACATAACTCCTATGATAAAAACTTCTAAAAGAACCTCTAAGTAACAATACCTGGAACATAGATAAGCAAGGGCATATTATGGCATCTTCTTAAGTTCATCAGTATAAGTTTTTCTTGTCATCATAGGTCATTTAGAGTAAAAAGGTCATCTAAAACAAGGACATTGTAGTTTCCATCTGCACAGGCTGTTCCATAGGCCTGCACAATGAAAACAAGCCTCATTCTTTTCTGCTTACACCCCCTCTATAAATTTGCACCTTGTTGAAGCCAATAGTAACAACACTAGCTTTATATCAATATCTATTGGGTTATTGAGTACTTTTCTCCTTCAGTTCTTCCAGCATGGCCTCTACCACATCCAAGCATGCATTCTTCTTCGGACTAGTACTTGGCTTTTCTGCTCTCCAAATGATCATTGCTGGTGATGCAGACATCACCTCTGATTTCATTGTCCCACCAAACACCACAGTTGACGGAAACTTCTTCACCTTTACTGGAATGCGGGTTCTTGTTGGGGCAGACCCGCCAACAGCTTTTAAGGTTTTGAAAGCAAGAATGGCTGAATTTCCAGCTCTTAATGGGCAGAGTGTTTCTTATGCAGTTCTCCAATATCCTGCTGGTTCTGTCAACCCGCCTCACACCCATCCCCGCTCAGCTGAACTCTTGTTTCTCCTTGATGGTTCCCTTGAAGTTGGATTTGTTGACACAACTAACAAACTCTTTACTCAAACTCTCCAGACAGGTGACTTATTTGTGTTTCCAAAGGGACTGGTTCACTACCAGTACAATGGAGATGCAAAAAGTCCTGCCTTTGCGGTCTCTGCATTTGGAAGTGCAAATGCTGGAACCGTCTCAGTTCCTACCACCGTGTTCACCACTGGCATTGATGATGGCATCTTAGCCAAGTCTTTCAAGACTGATATTACAACCATTGAAGCAATCAAGGCTGGGCTTGCACCCAAGGTCTAAGATAGAGGGGTCTTTACTAGTTAATAAAATGCCATTGTTTATCAGTAATATATCTTTCTGCATTCTTTATGTAGTGAATAAATTGCTTTTAGTGTTCAAATGTATTTATCATGGACTTCTCAGGCCATCCCTTATTGTTGACCAGCAAGAATTTCTTTAAGGTATATTTTGTTTGTTCTTTCAAGGTAATTTGCTACTCTTGTATCTGGTTCCCAAGAAACTGACATTTTGGCTTTTACTGTTTTGATTGGTAGTGAAAACATCAGTACAGAAGTGTTGAATGAGGCATGCAAGATTATTAATCATTGTTTTTGTCATATCTCTGCGTGATGTTGTTGAAGTAATTGCATGGTCTATGAGGTCATTTTCCTTCACTTTTAAGGATCCTATAATTTGTAATTAAACAAAGTTTAATCTGAGATGTACTGGAAAATGGTGGCAGAGTGAGTTTATAGATCTAATTCCTTGAAACTTGTATGATTGTATCATTACTCCGCCTTATAGGAGTCCTGTCACCATTCTATAGAGCTTTTAGGCACCACATCAGAACTTCAATTATTAATTTGTGAAACCTCAGCAGATATCTGTGGAATATTTATGTTTCTGTTGAAACAGATGGAACCCAATATTAAATTTAGTCCTTGTTGGAAAAGAAAAACTTTTATGATCCTCCAAATGATTTCAAATTAGTTACATGATTATTTATTTAACTTTTAGAAACAATTATAACGACAACCACAACATTAATAAGTGCATATTGTGGTTGGGCGTCCAATTGGCTTCCACGTTATTGAGTTGTCTCCATATTTAGTCATTCCCGAGTTAGGCTGGAAACTGGTGAGTTAACCGAATTTTGAAAGGCTGTCCCAACTCCCAACCCTTACTGGGTTGTTAATTTTGATGGGGTTCACTGACTTGAGGTTTTCCAATTCATCTCTATATCTTATATTGAATTAATGTTGAGGAAACCTCATGTTGATAGAACATTCAAAGAATATATCTCAAGGTCCAATCACTGCTAAAGAAAGCAAGCCCTGCACATGAGGCCAATGAACATGTGCTTTACTTGCACTAAATGGGGAAAAAAAATGCTAAAAGATCCAATAAACAATCAAATCCTGAAAATTGACAAGAAAATATCTACAAAATTTGGCACGTTTGAACTTCTGTCTCTCTCAAAGTATTAGGATTTGTTGTCAATAACAATCCAAAATGATAATACCAAGGGACTACATCTTGTTAAAGGCCTGCAGAATTGGTAGAAATAGTTTCTTGTTGAAGGCATAATAACATAAAATTATTATCTACAATGGCAACACTACTATGCATAAATTCTTCTTGACATTAGTGCTTGTCTTTTCTTATTTCCAAATGGCAATTTCTGAAGAGGCAGACGTAACCTCGGATGTTGTAGTCCCACTAAATAGTGTCTCCTCTATTGCTGGAAATTGCTTGACTTATACTGAAATGCAGATGCTTATTGGGGCAAACCACATGCAACATTTGGGGTCTTGAAAGGAACATTTGGGGGCAGTGTCTCACATCTGGAGTACCCAATGACTTCCTGTCAAATTCTTCTTTAGGCTTCAAATTGGTGTCAAAATAATTGTTCTTTTCATGTCACAAATTAAGGGTATTAACAGTGATGATTTCATTTCATTGGTTGATTTCATCATTTTATTCATAATATTGTGGAGAACCAATATACCATGGTTCAAATCTATTAGATTGCACAAATGTAATGGCCCCATACAATCCTAGAACAACTTATACTCTCATCATGCCCCTCATAAAACAAAATGTTAGCTGCAATGTAACCAGGGGGATCAGTAATCACTTAGAGAATACAAGAAATCAAACACAGACAGACATTTCGGGATTTCTAAGTTTCCTCCATCTGAAAATAATGGACTCGGCAAGAAACTGAAATCAGAGTGGTCACATGCAATTATGTCTGATTCATTGCATTCTGGCAAGCGGCCAAGAAGCACAGTGGATGGTTGATTGAAAGCACGGATTGATGTCCTTTGCATATCAATTATCTTATTATTATATTCATATGCACGGTGGAAGATGGAGATGAAGTTCTTGTTTGTGAGGGAGATCACTTTTGGCATAAATATCCTACACATTTATTCGATGTTTACTAGAAAACACAGATAGATCATTTCAAATGCTATGAAAAAACAAATGGACTAATTTCAAATGCTTATCTCAAACACAACAAACAGATTTCGTTACTATGGAATGTCACAAGCAATGCTGTAAAGATTGCAGGAATGTTATGGTCTGCATTACCTGAAACCCCAAACATCACAAGATGTTCACTTACATTATTAGAACAGAATTTAATTGTTCCTCACATAACAAAGATGCTGTAAATATTAGAAAGAAAGAAACTGGAAGACTATTTATGAATAAATTAAATGTAACAAAGTTACAAAGATGAGCTTCAATTTATGCCTTGGCTGCAAGACCCGCCTTGATCTTCTGAATGGTTGCAAGATCGGTCTTGAAAGCCTTGGCGAGGATGTCATCATCGATGCCAGTAGCAAAGACTGTAGCAGGAATGGAGACAGTTCCTGCATTTGCGCTACCAAAGGCAGAGAGTGCTGTGGCAGGTTGGTCAGCATTGGAATTGAACTGATAGTGAACCAGTCCCTTTGGGAACACAAACATGTCTCCAAGTTGGAGAGTTTGGGTGTAAAGCTTGTTAGTGGTATCGATGAAACCCACCTCAAGGCTCCCGTCCACGACAAACAGAAGCTCAGCAGAGCGTGGGTGCGTGTGAGGTGGGTTAACACTGCCCACTGGGTACTCTAATACAGCGAAGGAGACACTCTGGCCATTGAGAGCTGGGAACTCTGACATGCTAACTTTTGTCACCTTAAAGTTTGGTGGGTAATCACCATCAAATATTCCGCGCATTCCAGTGTAAGTGAAGAAATTTCCATTGGTGATGTTGGAGTTGGCTGGGACTATGAAGTCTGAGGTAATGTCTGGATCACTTGCCATGGCAAGTGCAACTAATATAAAGAAAATAATGGGTCTAATGATATTCAAGGCCATTGTCAGTAGTCTGCAAGACTTGGATGGGAGTATAAGAGAAGTGATGTTTCCTTTTGTTTCAATTAGTGCCAACTGACCATATATTTATAGAGCTAGCTTGGGGGTGTTTCGATCTGTTTTTGGTTAGCTAAACTTGATGGCTGGCTCTTCGATCTTGAAGTTCTCTAGGCTTGCTAGCTTTATTTATTTTTTTCAAACTTTGGTTCCACCAATAATTATGGCAAAGAAAAAGAATCCAATATGGCTCGTGACAGAGTCCCTCTTGGTTATTCCTTCATCCCTCATTCCCTCTCACATTAATGATATGCAAACTGCTTCAAAATTTTAAGTTTTTCTTTTCATCACTGTTCAATTTGAAATACCAAGAAAAAGCATATAAAAGAAGGACATTGTAGTTTCCATCGGCTCCAGTTGCCTCACAGGCCTGCACAATGAAAACAAGCCTCATTCTTTTCTACTTTGCTCTAGCATCTTCATTGATTCTTCTCACCTTAATGGAACCAAAAATTCTACACATGTGCATTAGAATATGGAGTTTAAAAAAATGCCTCTTCCTTCTTGTCTGTAAAACAG
>JAESVK010001050.1:304940-318808 GCA_017140935.1 Hamamelis virginiana
AAGCATGCATGTAAACAAACCACGTGACATTTTCCTTTTTAATAAAGTTTTTGTAGCACAAATTAGGGAAATATATTGAAAAGATGTAGCAGCCAGTTTGGGGATGTTTGTATTGTAAGAAAGGTTGAGGCCCACAACAAAATAAATGATATCTCAAATATGATTTGTTCTAATTGTCAACAAGTCAAAGCACTTTGCTTCAGCCCACATCTTTAAGAATTGATATGCTGCAACGCGGACCACCGTTATTAACTAACTGCCTTGCCTAATCATCGTCTGATGGGCTGAAAAGAGCTCCTCCTATGGATTCTAATTTCGATGAATCAGTTTTTTTTCTAAAAAGTGTAAATTGAGTAAGGTCATGGATTGAACCTGATTAAGGTTTTAAAATAAATTATAGTACTTAAATTTGACTAGAAATTCATTCATTAAAAAATTCATTCGTAAAATATATTGAGGAATTAACTTTGAATGAGTATTATTTTGACTTAATTAGTTTATTAATATTTTAAATAATTAAAATATTTATTTAATAAAAATTCATTTATAAAATAAATTTACCCAACTCGACTTTTATTCTTAATTTATTAATTTATCGAATCAAACTTAAATAATATTAGAATAGATCCATTTAGAGCTTCTTCAATTATGGGAGGTAAAGTTCGATCTTAGGCATTTTGTATAGCTAGAACAAAAAATAACCTTCTCCTGTAGAGAAGACAAAACTCTAGGTATTATTCTTATTCGGAAATGAGATGGCAAATTTTGCAAAGCTTATAGAAGAGAGAGACTTCTGGACATTCTTGTCAACCAATAATTTTCCATAAATTATTTTCTTCAAAGTAGAGCATATTCTTTTTTCTTTTTCTTTTTTTGACAGCTCGGATCCACACGAGGCCACCGCTTTATAGGATCGTATAATATCTGCGCTAATAGTCCTGATTGGTGGCCAGCTAAAAGAGTTTTGCTAGTTTCAAACCCGAAATATCTGGATTACTGCTCATCCATTTTCTGCTCTCACTCATAAGACTCATCTTGAAAATTTTAATTTCAAAAACACTCTTTATTAATTTTACAACATGGATTCTTGTGAAGAAAAATAGAATACTGAAAAGATGCTCTCTCCTAGTCAAAATAGATGGTTAGGATTGGAATTGTCCTTATGGTATAAAATTCCATTCCCCGCGCCGCTCAGTTCGGCCAATTTAACTGACTACCCGCAAAGGACACTGATCATGTAAACAATATATCCAATCTTATGAGCATATGCTTACATAAATTATGTAAGCATGAATTCCATAAATAATTGCATGACACATATTTTGAAAAACTGACCGTTAGATTAGATACAGTACTTATAAATGCCGTCCATACCAAAAATCATGGAGATTTAACATTAGAATTTCAAAATATTGTTATGAAAAACTTTGACAGCTGAAAACCATCACAGTTTTTATCCATAGCATTTATAAGAAGCATACCGTCAGATTACTGTAATTTTTGGTATACAAGATATGCATAAGTATAGTATATAATCTAACGGTCAATTTTACAAAATATGCATCATATAATTTATCTATAAATTTTATACTGACATAAATTTATATAAGCATATGCTGAGTTATCATTTCTGTTTATATATTCTCATATTCTCGGTAAAAGTGAAAGTGAAACAGAAACGGAATTGTGTTGACTAGAGAGTAGGGAGTAGATACCATGAACCTAAAATGTCGGCAACCGCCTGTTGGAGGTTGTCATTTTGTACGAGTCGGTGACACAGCTGTCATATTAGTAGCCGGCCCAAGCAATGGTTTCTCTAGAAAGTGCTAAGAAAGTCCCATTCAAAGTCTTCTTTTAAAATCTACGTGGCAAACCTGCGGCGTGACGTGTGTACCCCACTTGGAAGGGCATACTTAAAAGCAGTCCAACAATGTTTTGGATAAGATTAATTTGCCACGTCATGTACGTTTTATTTATTGAGTATTGATCAGATGGGCTCAATATTAACCTGAGCCTGAGAGCCTACGAATTGAATTGGTTAAAGTTTTGAAAAAGTATCTTTTCTATAGTTTCTTGTTTTAGCATTTGGAAATTTGACAAGTTTTGAAAGTTTGCTGCTATTGATATTCAATAATTCTATATCATCCGACACTTTAATCTGAAATTAAAAATTACCCTGATGTGTTGTAATTTGAGTGATGTGTGAAAAAAAGGGAAGCAATTTTAAAGGAGAGACTTTACCATTCAAAGCATGACACATTATGATGGTTTTTAATTTCGGGTTAAAGTGTGGGGTAATATAGTATTTTTCATTGACATTTATGTTTTATCTAGAAAGTGGAAGGTTCCCAACTGAATTTTTGGTCCTATTATTTAGGTCTCGGAAGAGTAATTTCAATGGTCAATTCAAATGTGGATTTAGATTTATTTTTTGAATTCAAATACAATTTTTGTTTTTACTCCAATGGTAGATTCAAATTTCAAAGATGTATCCAAAATAGATTAGATATAAAAACTGATTCAAATTTTAATCAAAGTTTAGATAAGGATTTGGGGAGAGAGAGAGACAGAGAGGAGCCAAATCCACCACCATTAAAACATTTGAATTCAAATGACTATGCATTTCACTGTAACAGATTAAAAAAAAATGAATTTGAATCCAAAAATATGAATCCAACCATTGGAATTGCTCCTAATGATGCGAAACGAATAATGTTTTTACTCATTATTAAAAAATTAGAGACATAAATTTAGATCCCCACTAATTTAAAAACGTGCTTAATGCTATTGAATCAATAATATGATTTTTTTTCTTAGATTTAAGAAAACAATAACATGCAAATTCTCCTAAGTCACTACCAACCTTGCAGTCATTAAGTAATACATCTTCCCTTCTCAAATGGGGGAGGTTAGAGCAAGATTTGGGGCTGAGGGACTCAGCTTATAAAAAATACCTAAATTAATAAATAAACTTCCCATTAGTGATGCTCATACACTAATTTAACATGTGCACCAATTTAACACTTGTTAGTAAAATTATTCCACGTGCTACCTCCAACAGTTGCTCCAATGAATAAACTAACCAAGTAGCAAATTTAAGTTCAAACATCTTTCTTAACATGTCCAAAATTAAAGCTTACCTCACAACCCATATTGATTTTTTTAAATAAAAATAATAATAATTATTTAAAGTGTGGTAACATGTCCATGGTAGCTAGCCAAAACGGTTAGCCACAGTTAGGTTGGGTTCTATCGTCTTGCTGCTTTGAAGAGTGAATTATTAATTCAATTGAAGTGAAAATTGCGCACTATTATGTTTAGGGTATTTAACCAAGAACCCTATAGTATATGGGCTGTATACTCGAATCTCCTTATAAAAAATTTGGTTTATGAAATAAATAAATTATATAACTTATGATGCATTTGCCCTCATTTATGCATCCAAATTTTATTTTATTTTTTCCAAAATTGGTTTTTGCCAAAAAAGAATGCATTAAATGTTATATAATTTCAAATAGTTAAATTTATATATTGTATGCATGTAATTAATATGATTCCAAACAAGTAAATTTGCGTAACTCGTATGCACGTGGTGGATGTATATATTGTCATATATATCTTCAAACAGGTAAATTTACATAAATTGTATTGTATTTATCAAATTTGATTTTCAAATAAGTAAAGTTACCTAACCCATATGCACGTGTTGGATGTGTATATTGTTGTACATCTTTAACTAGGTAAATTTATATAAAGTATGTTGTATGCATTTAATTTGATTTTCAATAAATCCCCAAAAAAGAAAAGAATCCAATAATGCAACTCACTTTTTTTGGACTCTTTAAGAATAGATATAGAAAAGAGACTATTCATTCAAAATTTGAAATGAATGTAATTTTAAAAATTTCCATGAAAAGCTCAATAATCTAAATTTTTTCCATAAAGAGTCCTATAAAGATACAAACTCTAAAAGGAAATCACAATAAATGTAATCTTATCAAATAAGGGCAAATATGTCAATATAAAAAAAGTGTTAGACTTTGAAATATCCTGAAAGAATCTGGTAAATCTTAAAGAGTGTTGGACCTCATGGTACGAAATATCCTGAACGACCGACACTAAGAGAGGCCTTAAAATATTCGTTAGAGATAGCCTAAGTAATGTGTTAGAGCCATGTCAGCATAATAGTTAATATAAATAATAATATAGTATTTTTTATGTTAATTGTCACAATAGATGATAAATAAAAAATATATATTAAAACCGGTGGTAAGACGGACACTTTTTTAAAAAAATTAAAAAATTTTAAAAAAATTCCCTATACTTGGACTCATCCACTGAGAAAATTATATTTGAATGGGAGTATATGAAAGTATAAAGTTGATCAGCATAGTAAGTCAAAGCAAAGTTTCCCAAAACAATTTTCATGGAGCACTACAATGAGGTCCCATTTTGTAGCAGATATGAAATTTGTTTTTATTTCAAGAAATCACTTCCAAAAGCAAAAACAAAAACAAAAATGAAAGAAAAAATATATAATTGTGCAGCCAGCATTCTTTGAAATCACTTGAAGCACCATCAAAACTTAATTTGTAAAACAAGATATATATTAGAGGGGTATCCCAATCTTTGGTTAAACTAGTTTCTTTCCGTCCCATCTCAAACACCATATCATGACGGAAGAGGGACATGACTATCTGAAGATGAGTTTGGCTGGTAGTTTGGTAATATTTTTTATTTGTTAATTTGTTTAGCCTTATATAGAAAATAATGCCTTATATAGTTTCTTCTTAAATACTAGATAGCAATAAGAAAGTGGACATAATCTGATGTAGTTTTAGAATTTTCAAGCAGTCATATTTGCTTGGGAAGATATGGATGGGAAGCAAACCAAATTTCTGAGACCATAGACAAGAAAAACACATAAGAGCCCACCAAATTTTTATGGGCTTCAATAACATGACTGGAATTCACTAATTAGAGTTTGTAATTCCTCTCTGAAGCTGGAATGGATTGGGACAAACTTCTCCACTCAAGAACTTGGGCCTTATAAGGCATTTTAGAACTTGGATCTCTACTCAAAAGTTTATTTTGGTAGGGAATATTGCAACCCCTTTTAATGATCTCCAAGCCGGTTTGTTATTTACTTATTTAAACCACATCATTTTATCAACAAACCTCACAAATTTTTTAAAATACCCTCAATTTCAATTTAGCCCTGATTCTATTGTTTGGAGTTACTGGTTTTTTTTTTTCCCCTTAATTTTAGATGTCCTTGATCGTAAATTTGTTAATTTGAAATAGTGATTAATGGGGTGTAGAAACTAATCCTTCGAGTTGAGACCTAGTAGAACCAATGAAAATTGTTTGGGTAGAATACTAGAATCAGCACCCTGGATCTTTTCGGATGAAAATCATTCATTTTAATTTCTACCCTTTCTGTCTTCCCTTGATGATTAAGCCTCTGTTTGTATCTTGGAAGACTTGAGGAAAATGGAATGGAAAATCTAAAAAAAATATCTATATAAAAAACCTATTTGGAAGTCATTTTCAGTATTTTCCTTTCCTTTCCTTTTATTCACTGAAATCCTAACAGAGCCTAGGAGTTACCATGAGAGTGAGTTTCATGGGTTTTCAAATGCACAAGGGCAAATAGACCCAGGCTATTAACTACTACCTTTCTATACACTCTTTATGCACCACTTAGATCTCAAAGGAAAGAATTTTAAAATGCTGAAGAAGGGATTTTTCACATTTTCTTTCTCTTTTCCTTGTCTTTTCTGAGATCCAAACAGAAACAATAACCGAGTGAGATTCATCCACTCTCTCCCCTTAGGAAATCTACAATTTGGTCCATGTTCCCACAATTGCACTAGGATTTGTATGACACTTTTCCTGTTTTTGGAAGAAATAATGGATCAAGCTTTTGTTCTCAATGTCAACAAAAGTATGAGACACAAAATTAACGTCAAGGCCAATCTTTTGTGAAATCGCTAATGTGAGTAACAATCAAACTGTCGTGTGGCGTGACAAATTCAAGAAACAGAGCAAAACTGATGGCTAGGCCAACCCGAACCACAGTTGTTCACTTAAAATCTTTCTTCATGCACACAAAGCTAATTGGAACTCATACAAGCCAGCCCCACATATATAAAACCCTGGCCCCATCAATTCAGCATGAGTAGAATGCACAAACCATACAAGTGAATTATAAAATCACAAACAATTTCTATTATAAATTATAAATGTTAAATGACAATTTTTCTCCAACTTGAACAGACCAACTGCACATTCCAGACTGATGTAGGAGTGTCATTTTCTAAATTAACAAGACATTGATGATTATTTTACCTAAAAATGCATGGAGGTACATACATATCTGTTCATGACAATTGAAACAGGAAGAACAAATGACAGAACAAGGGATTGGCTTCTGTAGCATCGCACATAATGACACTGTCTTTTGTTTGACCCTCAATTAAATAAGGCCTTCTGATGGGGGGAAAACAACTTCTGAATGAAAATAACTGCTAATAATCAATAACTCAAGAAGAAAGGGCTTGAACCTTACAACTATTACAAATTGTCAGAGTCTCCTCCACGAAACTAAACTGTTGGTGTGAATCTGTGAGAACTCGTGCGCACAGATGTCTAAGTCCACAATCTTCGTCTCCTGCGTCTTGACACAGTAAGCTAAAAGCAGATCACCTTGACTGGTTAAAGCCTCGAAAATCAATGTTCGGTCACTATTCAGCCAGCCAATGGGAAAGACACAAAATAGATTCCGAGGAATACCTCCTGTGATTCCTATATCAATCATATAGACTTTAGTCCATTCTCCCCGGCGCAGGTCCTTCAAAACTTGTACCTCAAACTGCATAATGGCAGGCAGATTTACCATAAAACTAGATAGAGAATTTCCCATCTTTAGATATGTACAAGGCTCTGTGTGTCCACTGGGAAAAGGGACCTTGTGAATAGTTTCATCACCCATGTCCATGGCAAGAAAGTAATTGAATCCATCCAGCTGAAAATCAAAGTCGATCCAATAGACCACCCCTCCTACAGAAACTGGAAAACAATCTAAGTCTACTTGACCACCGCCAAATGCAGGATGACAATCGATTTTTCTCCACGAATTATCAACACCCACTGTTAATAAGAGCCAGTGACATACTTGGTGTGAATCTTCATATGCATGAACAACTTTATATTCCCCAGTAGGAGAAATGCGTGCAATGCTACTACTGTAGTATAGAGGATTAGGAGGCAAGTTGAGATGAGGGAGTGTTGCAACTTGCATAGTAACTGGATTTGCAACATAAAGAGCTCTGTGATCAATTGGGTCAGTGAACAATGATACACCCTCACAACTAGCAACCATTCTTCCAGGGAACTGACGCTTTAGTTCTGTCATTCTGTATTCCCCATCTTTCATTTCGAAGAAACGGGCATGACTTGGAGAATCAATACTTTCGATGAACAGGCCAGTGCTTGCTCGGAGAAGGTGTGCCTCAATGAAAAGGGGATGACGAATTAAATTAGCCCAACCCTTGCAAACAAACCTCACAGACTTGTGAAGAACATCAGCAGGAAGCCGTATAAGGATGTTAAAGATGAGCTCTTCATAAAGATTTGAAATATAATTGTCGTGCTCCTTTATTTTCTTGTCCATGGCCATCTCAGATACTTCATATAATTGTGTCCTCTCTGAAATTGGACAAAGAAACCCATGAAGACAAAAATTTAATAACATTGTCATTGAATATATTGGTCAGAAATTAAGAAAAGGGAATGCTTAGAAAACCCCATGGTGCAGAGCATCAAATTTACCAGGCAAGGCAAATCCCTTTACAAAAAGGGGGAAAAAAGGCATGATTCATATCTTTACAGCCAGAGAAAATAGCCTACCATCTGTGTGTCTACCACCCATCACACAGACATACTCATAAATCAACCACTAACACTCGGTCAACTACATGTTATTTTTGGTTGAGCAATAGCTTCAAAATTAAACAATCAAAACTTCAAAATCATCCAATAACTGCAACATTAAAAACAGTCTACAACATAATGGAGGAGCATGATGGGGTGAGTGTTTCAGGCAAGAGGCAGAGAGAGAGAGAGAGAGAGAGAGCGGGGTAGAGAGCAATGAAAATGAAGAAGTTCTTACAAAGATTCTTTCCAGATATGGAGGAGCATCAAACTGATAACACTGAATTCAGAAAGTTTCTCCTCAACCATAGAGGAGTTTTGTGACCATGACTCTGCATGATAGAGGAGTCATAGACTCAAAGTTATTGTAGGTTGTCCATGGATCTTCTATAGCCAAACTTCAAAGCTTAACTATAAAGTTACTTGGCCAACCTTGCTCCTCGTCGTGTTCTAAGAGCAATTGGAGTACTTATTCATTCATAAACTCAGTAAAGAAGAACAAAATGACTTCACAATGTGCAGAAGATTACATGTTTGTGCATATAATCTTTGACTTCTATCTAAGAGAAATCGACAATACAAGGAATGAGAGAACAAGATGTGGGATGTTGAGTGGGATGCATTTGATTCACTCGAGGATGCTGGGATACTTGAGATTGTGAATCTCACACTTGATGAACCGGATTTAGAGGTCGAGATATTTGTCAAATGAGGCAATGATGATGATGATGATGATGATGATGACGATGACGAGGAGGAGGACAGGAAGCACTGGGCCCATTGAAGTTGGTTTGAATTGATGAGAGGCTTTCTTTATTACTTAGGGGTTGACCATTATATGTATTTTGGTTGTTGGATTTGGACTAAATTTATGGTGAAGTTGTAATGTGACGTCTTGCTTGTTTATGTCATTGTTATAACTTACAACTCATCTAATATAATCTTAAATAAATTAGTTATAAACTAATTTTTGATATGTATAATAGAAACCTGCCATGTTGTATCCTAATTTTTTTAAGGATTTGTTGTGTCAGTGTGTTGGTATCATGTTGTAACCATGTCATGCGTCGGTGTTGGTGCCAGCGCTTCTTAGTTTGTATAAGACCATGGAAAGTTAGACAATATTAGATTAGATTTCGATCTACAGGGGAAGCAATACACTTAAGTACACCACAAAGAGGAGCATCACTTTTGAGCAACCAAATAACAAGCTGAAAATTGTCATACAGTTTTATGTGGAAACTGACAGTAGTTTTCATATCAATATGAAAGCAAGTGTAGAAGAAGAAAAATTATGACAAGGTAATATTCAGTAACATCATCACTATGATATGCTATACTATATTGACTAGTATCCTAATATATTTGAAATTAGAAGGAAATTAGACTAAATTAGATTAGATTTAAATCAAATATTCCTTTCTTGATTTTCAGTCTGAAATCTTCTATCTCTTGTATCCTATTTGAAGCTAGTTTGGGTTGATGTTGCAATTTAGACGTCATATTTTATAACAGTTAACAAGCTGTAGCACATTTAATATAACAAGTTTGAGGCAAAAGAACAAAATGATAGCAAATATATACTGTTACTTAGTTTCAAGTAAAAAACAGCAAATTAATGTGACTATTAATATTGTCATATAAACATTTGGTGATTACTAACCATATGATAATTACTTTACCAAAAACAAAATGCTTTGTTAAAAGTAATATATGCCCCTATCCATATATCTATATCACATGCTTCATGCCTTTTTTTAGAAAACACTTTCCAATTACTCACACAACATTAAAAAAGAGAGTCCTTATCCAAGAAACAATCATTTCCAAATTAGTGGAAACACCTTCAATTATATATTACATAAGATCCAGTAACACGATTGCTTAATCCACATAAATACATCAAATTGATGCAACAATATGCATATAATCAACATTTAGAAAGCACAAGCCAAGCCTCCTCTATTCCAAACCATTTTTCGGTTGAGAAGACATTCCAAAATAATGAGTTGCATTATCCATAAAACATGACGCAGCTGTGACTATGCTTCAAATGCAATTTGGGAGAAAAAAATACATACATAAAGCTAAATTGAGTATGGATGCTTTACAACAGAAAAGCAGGCCTTGCTATCCAAATGTCCTCACAAGATATATGAAAGGTACATTGTTTCCACTTCCACAACCATAAATTATTTCTTTAGCAGTTGTGGTATTTCTATATCAAAATAAGATCATTCTTCCAGAATAAAATCCAAGTTAAGCGAGATTGTAACACCAACTGGAGCCAAGATTTAGGGCCTGTTTGGATGTCCCATGAAAATATCAACTAAAATGGGGCCATTCAAGAAAATTTGGGCTACCACCACCACACATGATGGTATAAGATCAATTTTAGGATTTCTTGAGATGCCAAAATTCCAAAATTTCACTATCATTTAGTGAAGAGAACTGCCATTTCTCTAATGGCCTCATGGCCCCATTGACATTGATGAATTTGTATACAAAATTGCATATAAAAAGTAATGAGGCAATTCAATTTTCAAAGACGCCCCATGACAACCCCGAACCCCCCTTTAAGGCAATACACACACACACACACACACACACACACACACACATCAAGTAATTATGATTTTAAAAAATAAATAAATATATGCCTAAAATTAATTAGTTTTATAATTTTAGTTACTGTGCTGTGTTTCAGACTAAGGAGTTGAGTGAGATCGTCATAAAAATGAAGAACAGAGTATAGTTCTACTAGCTGTAAAAAAATTTCTGTTAGACAAAACTCCCAATGACTTGGATTTAAGGCTCCGTTTGGTTTTTCAAAAGAAAAATTATGGAAATAAAGGGTCTTTTCTTGAGCATTTGTCATTTTGCTTTATCGTTCATTCCGACGACCAAACAAAGGATAAGGCAAAGAGAATTTCTAGCATCCCTAACGCTCTATATACACATACAGAGAAAGAGAGAGAGAGAAGTAGCATGAAAACCTGAGAAAGGGGATATCGCATTTGCCGGAGAGAAGATAGAGCCGTTGGAGTTTTGCTGCGACCCTCGTAGAGAAGAATCAACAAATTCGAGTTTTATGATTCTTCCGTCTTTAAACATTTTCCTGACGCTCCGTTTGGTTACCGAGAAAAATGAATGGAGATGAAAAGTAAGTTATGAAAGTAAATTGAACATTCACCCCTCAGGTTTGATCCCACTTTAACTATTTTTTAAAATTACACTTTAGCCCTATACTTTAACCCAAAAATACTTTTTACCCCTTAACTTCTTTTTCAAGCATTTCTCTTTTTAAGTATTATAAAATTTAATCAATTAACACTAAATATCTCAATTAGCCATTAAAAATTTGAATAATAAATACTTATGTGTTAAAGCGTGCCTAAAGGTTATAAATTAATTTTTGGAAATCTTTCAGATAAGTAAACAAGCATGTAATAAAAAGTATTCTTTTACTGAAAAATGTATCTGTGCAGGAAATGTCTTAGTTAGCAAACACTCAAATGGTCGTTAAATTTCGGGCATTTGAGTGATTTAACGGTCATTTGAGTATATGCTGACTTTACCAATACTGATTAGAACATTTCACATATGTGTATTAAAAGTATTGAGAGTGAATCTATGTTCTAACAACACGCTTTAAGAAAATCTTTGAATACAAAATCCTACTAAATCAATTTTTAATATTAATAGTAGTATTAATATTTTGATTAAGTAGGATGAGTCTGGGTTTGGCTGGGCCTAGAATTGAAGAGCATAAGCATGGCCTTGAATTCATGCTCTAACCAGCTCAACCTTATGGGCTAATATTTTCTATGCCGATATATGGTTGGGCCTGGCTGTTCCGCGGAACTCTGAAGCTCGATGGATCGCCCAGCCCTATGAGTTCTAAAACAAATAAATCCCCAACTCCTTAAGTGCTTAGGTACAATGATCTTATACTAAGATCTTTTAGGTATAAAACCCTTTAAAATTTCAATGCTCGGGTGGGTTTATCTGACTTAGTTGAGTGGACAGTTTCATTTTCTCATGTGAAAATAATGAGAATTTCAATACTTAAAACTCTAGTTTCTTTCCTACAATTTCTCAGCAACCAAACTTGGATTAGTTTTTTCAACCCACCAAAAAAAAAACAAGAAAAAAAAAAAACAACTTAGACTAGGGCTGCACATTGGATGCCCTACTTTAAAGTTCAGTCCACTCAAAATAATGTTTTCGTGGGCTAAACAGGGGCCTTCCACTGTGCAACATTTTTTTTTTCCTTTTCTTGTTCGGCAGTAAAAATTGAATCTCAAATGTATCATTTTTTTTTTGTTTTATTATTGTTTGCACATAAATTGGCTTTCATGAGGTGCGCGGGCATGTCAAAATCAAATCGGTTCAATGTAAGCCAATCATTTTGATTCCGGGAGCCAATTGATGAGAGGAAAATCACTAAATCAATCAAATTGATTTTCGACCGAGATTTGATGATAAGCGATTGTGAAAGGGTTGGGGTTTTTCCCTTTATCTGGATTCTTCCTTACCTATGACCGATCAATAGGACTTTCCACAATTAATAAGAACATGAATGAAGTATCGAATAAAATAAATTGCAAGTTAATTAAAGTAGTAAAACGAGTTAATTAAAAGTAAACTAAATTACTAAATTAAAAGCAAGCTAAACTATGAGATTGAAGCTAAATTATGAAATTTAAAGCAAGCTAATTTATGAATTTGCTTTGAAATTGAATGAAGAAAATTATTATAAATCGGAAGTGTAATTACAACTATGAATTAAAAGATAATGCTGAAATTAAATGCTATAAGCTACATAAAATAGAAACTGTATTAGTGTTGATGTGTGGTGTTGATATTTTTTCTTGAAGTCTTCATCCTTTATTTATAGTGGAATTGCCGAACCTTGCTTGCTGGGTTAGAAGGAAATTATCATCCTATTTTTTTGCCGAACCTTGCTTGCTAGCCACTTCTGATAGTTGGCTTCATGGGTTAACGTGGGAGAACATGGGAGTCTATGAGTATTTCCACTTATTTATTGGTTGCTAATCTTGTGCATGCCACAAGTCTCAAAAGAATAGGCAACCACTCTTCTTTAATAGAACCTGTTTCTCCTTTAGACTAATTTTGACTTAGTCAAAATCTGATGCCACCAAAACTTATTTTCACCTCCTGATTCTTACTCACGAAGTCCAATCACAATTCTACTTCTTTCATTTTAAGCTCTAAGCTTGGTTCATCTAAGCCACAATTCAATCCATAATATTAGTCAGATATTTATCCATGATGGCTAAACTAAAGTCTATCTGAATAACCCAAGTTTGATTATAAAATTCAAAATTTTATATTTGCATCCCAACAATTATTTAAAGCAATTGGCTAGCTTATTGGTAACATTTTTATGTGGCTGTGCAGCCTGTGCCGAAAACTAGAAATCGAGTCTCAACCTTCTTTTTGAATATATGGGATATGAAAATGTTGACCAAAGAGTCAACAACATTAGTGTTAGTATAATGACCTAATAATACAGGCATATCTACCTAACATTCAAAGATCTTACCATCCATATTAGATTATTTTGGTATAAGCATGATTGTCTTTTTAAATATAATTTACAAAACCCCATTGTTTTATGTAGTTTGACCAGGTGACCAATCTTCTCAATCAAATTTGGCCTCGAAAACCTATGACTTGGGGGGCTCATGCTTGAAAAAGAGTTAGGAAAAGGAAGGGGAAGCTAGGCCAAATTATTTGTAAACATGTTGGATTGTTTAGGTTAGGTTTAATTATATAATGCTAGCCATGCGGCATGCAGTGAAACTCTCTCTCTCATACATTGGGTTGGTCAAATTAATTGAAAAGATCTTAGAATGTTTGGGTCAAGTTTAATTAGGCAATGGCACTCAAGTAATGTAGCCCATGTG
>JAESVK010001050.1:342699-356650 GCA_017140935.1 Hamamelis virginiana
AAAAAATCAAACAATCAATGATGATCAATTACATTCGGATTCATTTATCTACAGAGGAAAAATAAAGGCAATCAAATGCAAGAAATAAAAGCTTACGATATTATATCAACTACTTAGCAATGAAGTTATTTATCTGTGAACAAAAATTGAATAGAAAGCAAGAGTGAGAGCCATCCATTGCAAAAAAATCAAATTTTTATGAGATTGGTGCAAAGATTTCATAGCAATTTAATGCAAAAAAAAAAAAAACTAAAGCTTTATGGGATTAGAACAAAGAGTTTATGATTTATTCATTTATCTATTGACATAAAATGAATTGAAATAAAAAATAAGAGGAATCAAACTAAAAATCAAAGCTTTATAAATTTGTAGCTACTATTAATGGTGAATAATCCATGCACAAAAATTGAATATAAAGCAAAAGCGAGATCAATCCATTGGAAAAACATAAATTTTTGAGATTGGAGCAAATATTTCACAGTATATTCATTTCTCTACGGACATAAACTAAATATATATAAAAAAAATAATCAAAGTAATCCATGCAATAAACCAAATTTTATGAAATTGGAACAAAGAGTTCACGGTGATAAGGCGTATCTTACACCAGCTTGCGCGCACCAGACTAATCTTTCTTTCAAGCCAAAAGTCCTACTTCAGAGATTTTTATTGCATAAGGTTGGATTCATTTGAATATATATATATTACAAATCAACCAATTGGTATTCTTCCTCACATGCTTCTTCCCATGAGCAACTTGGTTGGCTTCGATCACTCCCACGTGGGGAAGACAAATATTAATGGCAGTAGGGGAGGGTGCGAGCCAAATGCTAACAACAGTACCACACCTTGATCAACTGCTAACAAAAAACACATTGAAACCACAAACCTCTTAGGCAAAATGGTCCTTGGTTTGTCCTCGCATTGTCTTCTTGCCAGTGCACACTTAACTTAGTTCCACATGATATACAAGCAAATTGAGCGGCACTACATTGTGTTAACCTTCCACAGGCTATACAGCCTTAATTGTTCACTTGTTATAGCTTGAAGCTAGGGCAATAAACAATGTCAAGGATCAAGTAAACTTAGTGACTTGAAGGAGGATCAAAAGAAGGATTCGAAGCTCCTCTCCGAAGGTTTACACTTTCATTTGGGTGAAGACACCGAAGATGAGCTTTGTTGCTGTCTTTTTTAATGAATCATAAAAGATGTTTGATGAAATGCTT
This sequence comes from Hamamelis virginiana, assembly GCA_017140935.1. NCBI lineage: Eukaryota > Viridiplantae > Streptophyta > Magnoliopsida > Saxifragales > Hamamelidaceae > Hamamelis > Hamamelis virginiana. Next base: position 343,926 of record JAESVK010001050.1, read on the forward strand.
AAAAGAAATATTATTATACTTTATTGTAGTGTAGTGAATTTTTTGTTTCGGCATAGTAAATTTGGGTTCCATCATAGTGAACTTGGTTGGATAGTGAACTCCGTCGGGAAATGAACTTTTGTTTGGGTAGGAGGGGCATTTTTATCTAAATAATGTCGAAAGGACTTTTTTTTTTTTTTTTTTGGGCAGGGAAAATCTTTTGGAAGGACTAGAATAAATATAATATTATATTATAAGACTTTTGACCAATTTTTCATTTTCTTATAAGACTCCTTAGACGCGAGAATCATGTATATTTGCCTCCTTTGGAGAAAATACCATTCCTTGAAAAACATTTTTAAACTTCAAACTAAATAAATAATATCCTTTAACTATAAAAGTCAGATAAATAATTCTCTTAAATTTTTAATTTGTAACACTATCCCTTTGATTTGAAGTTTAACAGAGCTGGAATCTTGATCCATATTTTAAGGGGGTTATTTGTTCAATTTTCATATTTTATGGCTTATTAGTTCGATATTAAAGTTCTAAAAGAGTTTTGTGAAAATGACTAATAGTTAGAGGAGGGCTTTTTGTTTAGTTCTTGGGGAATTTTATACAATTAATGTACAATTTAGAGAACTTCTTGAACTAATCAAACAGAGTTTCTCAATCGAACAATTCCCATGTTTTCCCAAAAAACCCTAGCTTTTCCGAGCATCGAATCTCTTCATATTGATAGAAACTTTTTCTTTTCATCAACTGGTTCACCAAACTGATCGAAAGAGATAAATAAATAAAAAAACAAGTAGGACCAAGGTTGAAATTCTAAAAATATAAATATTATTTATTAATTGAATATAATAAAGAAGTAAAAGGAAAAATAAAGAAAAAATCAGAACAAAGAAAAAAGTAAGACCATGCCTTATCTATATCTTTTAGTCCAAAGACAAGAATCCTGGCTTGACAAAATAAAAATGGGAACAAAGGATGATGGGCCATCCTGTAGATTCCATGTTTTTTTGAACCTATAGTAATTGAATCCTTTTTGTCTGCTACATAAGTCAATAGGCCCCAATTATTTTGTTCTCCCTAAACGGATTCCTTGTTCCCATTTAATTTTGTTGGGTGAGTCCCACCCTACTTGTACCTCGGTGTCACATCTCTCATCTAGTCAAATTTTTTACTTTCAAAATAAAAAATAAAATAAAATTTACTGTAGTTGTCTCGACTCAATAATAACTTGTAACTATGCATTATATGAAGCCTATGATGTGTTTTTAAATTTCATTTCATTTATGTATATATATATAAGTAAAAAAAAAAAAAAAAAAAAAAATCACTAAACCCTTCAATTTATATTTGTATGTGCGTATACTTAAAAATTCTATGCGGCTTAAGTCCTATTTGAATTTACTTTATTTAAAATTATTTTTGGAGAAGTATATTTTCACATATTTCTTTATAATTACGTCCAAATCATCTCTTCACGCATTAAAATTTTTATACTAGAATTAATTGTAGCAAAAGTTAAGGGATCCAGTTTTGGCCAACCATTTTATCACTCCTCAAGTTGTATAAACGTGATTATCACCCAATTTCTTATATCAAATTAAATTTCGAGCTTCAAAGGTGATTTTATTTAGAACTAATCCAAACGGGACATTAATATATTCGATATCAATCTTTTAGTTCTTGGGTTTTGTTGGGGTTCACAGGGAGAGTGAATTTTAGGATTTGTCTAGTTGTTTTTAGCTTGATTATGGGTTTGTTTTCATGGTTTGCTTTTGGGGTCTATGTTCTGCATTATGGTTTTTGGATGTTTGTATGGATATTTCTATGCTTTTGTTGTGTTATGCTTTTGATACTTGTATGGATTGTTTTCCTTGATGCTAATGCTCACCTCTTATAAGGTTATAACAATGATTTGTTGTGCACTATATTTTGACAACTATTATTTAAGCATTTATTTGGATTTCAAAAAAACTCGGGGGAGAGAAAGGGGGAAAAAAAAAAAAGAACCTTTAGAATGGAATTCAATCTTTCTAAACAATTTTAGGCTTTTTTTTTTCCCCTTTCATTCTTTTCGAGCTCCAAACAAAGCATAAAAGTTTCGAATTTAAGACAACAATGAAGATTTCTCGAATATATTTTGGACAATGTAAAGGGCATTGCAATTTGTTTTCCAATAGTCATACCTTGCAAACTGCAAATTGCAATATAAATACACATCCTTGTAGATATTTTGCCTTGTATATAACTTGTGGGCAGCATGGTATGAACGCATCAAGGAATGCCCATTCATTGTAAGATAATATTGTGGTCCATTTGATGTTCATATATAATATCACCACTTGATATTTAAATATATATATGTATGTATATATATTTTTTTCTCTCTTTGTTGAAAGTTTGTTTTTTTTTAGAGAAGCTAGGCTTCTATTTGGGCAAATGTGGGCATGTAAAAACAACTTGTCTAGTTGATTGTAGGGACCCTTTTCCCCTAGTGGTATTATCATCAAATCAACCACAAAATCAATTTGATACTTGTCCACCACAACTTGCAATCCTACTCTTATGACTCATTAATGAAAACTACATATGAAAGGAGGGGGAAGTGAAGAAAGGATGTAAGGATCTCATGGGTGGGATATCTCTGATTTGGCTCTTTGCTCCACCTTTTAGTTGAGATATCTCTCATGGGTGGTGTGATAATATGAGTTAGAGCACTTTCTAAAAGAAATCAAAACAACTTTGTGAGTGTTTAAAAGAGTGAGGAAGTGGGTGTCTGAGGAACGAATGAATGAATGAATGACATGGCATGGGAAGGGCTTTTGGCCATGTAGTTGTCACACAGGAGAGGGTGTGGGGTCCCCTCTAATTTGTATGTTTGTGACAACAAATCCTTCGCTTCATTAATGCTGTCCCCCTTCTTTGTTTCTTAGATGTATTCGACCGCATCAGTATCGGAAAATACACCGCGACTCGACATGTGATGGTCCCCGCAGAGTACAATAACTGAATGACTCCTAAGTATCGATTTTACACATTTCACGTCGGTGGAATTTGTAAGAACATGCCATTTGAATTTATCCGGAGATGCCATTCAGATTGGATGGTAAAGGGTGTTGCCAGAATGATTATATACTGTGCTGATTAACCTCCCGCGCGCACTAGCGCACGTGCCCGTGCGCGCGGGAGAGAGGGTATTTAACAATGTTTAAAGGGAAAAGCACTAATCCAAGAGCTAAAATCATCCAAACATGACTTCCTGGACATTTTGTTTTTTTAGAGTAATGCTATATATCACTGCAACGATTAACTACAATAATGGACGCACAACATTTTTTCTCGATCGCGAATGGGTAGTTTTGAAAATTTACATAATTTTTTTTTTCTCTTATAGCAATATACTGTATATATATATCATTTTATTTTAATTTATTTTATTCAATTGATGGGGATACCAATCTTGATCATAAAGTTGTTGAAAAGCTCAATCAAAAGTACTACTCGTGTATGCTTGTGATCATGAATCCTTTGCTTCATTAATGTCTATCCATTGCATTTGGTCACAAAATGCATCTCTGCTCGTACGATGGTCCTGGGCCACGATAACTGAATGACTCCAAATATCTAATGAATTTGTCGAATTGTGGGACTCGACAATCGACAAGTGGTGATTCCAAAATATTTTATGGGCTGATGTGGCCCAATTAAAACGATCCAAAACCTTTGAACCCTGTAATACGACAAGAAGGTTTGGGCTGGGCCTTAGTTTCCATTGGACATTCTTCCTTTCTTTAAATTGTAATCGTAATTTTCAAACACAAATAGATTGGTATAGGCCTGAAGCCGATTCCTTCCTGTCATGACTCATGAGCTTTTCAATGGATGTTGTTTTCATAAACTTTTAGAGTGGAGGTTCATTAACTCTTCCGCAAGCCAGTGTTTTCATAAACTTGGAGTGGAGGTTGGGCCTGGGCCTGGGCCTGGGCCTTGGTGTTTTAGCCTTCACCTCAACTATAAGCCTATAACATGTTGCAATTTTCATGTCAAAAGTGGCATAGGGCCTCGCAACTATAGATCTTATCGCAGAGCCATAGAGCAATAAATAACTAAATAAAATCCCACCCATGTTTGAAATAAAAGGTGCATAATGTCATCTAAAATAGTTGGTGTCTTCGCATACAAAAAATTTAAATTATTATAAAAGTTGGGTCCCTTAATTTTTGTCATAATCATTTTTTGTATGAAAATTTTGTCAAATATTTTATTATTTCTCAAATCATTTTAAATTGATTATCACCCCATTTCTTAGATCTATTGAAATTTTAAGCTTAAAGTGTGATTTAAAATAAATAAATTAATGCAGATGGATCTTAAGTTAGAGAAATTCATTTGCTGAAAATTATTTATCTGTCACATAAACACTATATGCAAACAATTTTCCTGAATACTTTTTCTCAATTCACGTACTCACACAGCCAACATATCCATTTTTCTTAGAAATATAATATTTACAAGATACTAACATTGGGTCCTGATCCCAAAATCCACCCACCAACCGGTTCATTTATCCACTTAGGGCTTATTTGGAAACTTTGAAAACTGAGTCTGGCCAGTTTTGATATCTTTCTGTATTTTTATATAAATTAGCTTACAGTTGGTTTGAAAAAAACTGTGTTTATGTCTTATTTTCTAGATATAATTGAACTGATCTACAAAAAAAATACACTTATCAAACAATACTAAATAAAAATTAAAAATCAATTAGGTTTATCCTTAGTTGGCCATGTTCTTAAGCTAGCCAAACGCTCCCTTAAGATAATAAGATCTAGAAATACGAGCTTAGGCAGTACATGTGGCCTTTGTAGCTATATATCTGTTTCATCGGCTTTACATAACAGTCCGTTTGGATTGAAAGAGTTGGGTAGAAGAGAAGAGAAAAGAAGATAAATTTTTTAAAATTCTCCTATTTGGCAAACTAAAATAGAAGAGAAAGGAAGGGTGGGGGAGAGAAAGTGGGGAGAAAAGAGCTCATATTTCTTTCTCTCCAAATTGGGGAGATTTGGAGACAAGAGAAGAGAAAAGAAAGTCAATGGGCATGATTTTACTACTTTGCCCTTTCTCTCTCCTGTTTAGCTTTTATTTCCTTTTTTATATAACTAAGGGTAATATTGAAATTTACACCTTAAAATCTTCTTTTCTCTTATCTTAATTATGAAGGCTATCCAAACAGGGTGTAACTTTCTCTCCTCTTCTCTTCTTTTAATGAGATTTTATTCTCTTCTCTCCGATTCTCTCAATCCAAACATAGTGTAAGTAGTATACAATGACATGAAACCCTTGAGGAGATACAAGAAACTCTGCAATAATTTTGGCCTCCATTTAAGATACTCATCAACCACGATAAATGCTAAACCCGAGAGACCAACCTCAGTAGACATTGTTTTGGTGGGTACTAGTGCTACCCAAGTATTGAATTTGCATGATGTATTGCAAAGATGCGCAAGAAAAAGAACACCCATGGAAGGGAAGGCTTGCCATGGACGGATTATTCATGTTGGGTTGCAAACAGACACTTTGACATCAAACATGCTCATTAATATGTACGCAAAATGTGGTCTTGTTGATTGTGCCCGTCAAGTGTTTGATGAAATGCCTGAACGAAGCTTAGTTTCATGGAATACCATGATTGGTACATATACCCAGAATGGGGATGGTGAAGAAGCTCTTAGTTTTTTCATGCATATGCAAAGAGAAGGAACCCCATTTAGTGAATTCACTATCTCGGGTATTCTCTGCGTTTGTAGTGCAAAATATGCTGTGTTTGAGTGCAAACAGTTGCATGCTTTTGTTCTTAAGAATGCGATGGATTCGAATGTATTTGTGGGAACTGCATTGCTAGATGTTTATGCCAAGTGTAGTTTAATGAAGGATGCAAGCTGGGTTTTTGAGGGTATGCCCGAAAGAAGTGATGTCACGTGGAGTTCGATGGTAGCAGGATATGTGCAGAATGAGTTTTATGAGGAGGCTTTAGTATTGTTTCACCAAGCACAAATGTTGGGCTTGGAACATAACCAGTTTATAATTTCTTCTGCTCTGTGTGCTTGTGCAGGTCTGGCAGCTCTGATTGAAGGAAGCCAAGTGCAAGCAATTTTACATAAAACTGGTTTTGATTCAAATCTTTTTGTGGCTTCCTCTCTGATTGACATGTACGCAAAATGCGGAAGCATTAAAGAAGCTTACATTGTGTTTTCAAGTATAGAGGAGAAGAATATCGTCTTATGGAATGCAATTATATCTGGCTTTTCCAAACATGCTCGTTCCATTGAGGCGATGATTTTGTTTGAAAAAATGCAGCAGATGGGTTGGTGCCCAAACGACGTGACTTATGTTTCTGTGCTATCTGCATGTAGTCATAAGGGATTGGTCGAAAAGGGACGAAGATATTTCGATCTCATGATAGCAGAGCACAATGTGTCACCCAATGTCTTTCACTATTCATGCATGGTTGATATTCTTAGCCGGGCAGGGCTTCTACTTGAAGCTCTGGATATGATTGAGAGAATTCCATTCATTGCTACCGCTTCCATGTGGGGATCACTCTTGGCCTCCTGCAGAATTCATGGAAATGTTGAATTGGCTGAGGTTGCTGCTAGACATTTGTTTGAGATTGAACCAGATAATGCAGGAAACCATGTATTGCTTTCAAACATATATGCAGCAAATAAAAGGTGGGGGGAAGTTGCCAAGACTAGGAAGCTTCTTAAAAACAGTGAGGCAAAGAAGGAGAAGGGTAAGAGTTGGATTGAAATTAAGGACAAGGTTCATACATTTATGGTAGGAGAGAGAAACCATCCTATGATCGCTGAGATTTATTCTAAGTTGGAGGATTTGGTGGAAGAGATGAAGAAGCTTGGTTACAGGGCTGAGACTGAACATGACCTTCATGATGTGGAAGAGAACAGGAAGCAGGAACTTTTGAGGCATCACAGTGAGAAGCTTGCCCTTACTTTTGGGCTTATGTGCTTAGCTCCTGGTGCACCTATTAGGATTATGAAGAATCTCAGGATTTGTGGGGATTGCCATTCTTTTATGAAGCTTGCATCAAGTATTACAGGGAGGGAAATCATTGTTAGGGATACAACCCGGTTTCACCATTTCAGGAATGGGCATTGTTCATGCGGGGAGTTTTGGTAAAATGTTAGGATCCATTTGGATAAACTCCCTTCTTTTTTTTACCTTTAAAAGTAAAAAGGTGAATCAATACTTTGTACTATAAAAAACTTTTTTTTTTTTTAAAATGAAAAATAGAAAGAGGTAACTTACCCAAATGGACTTTTAGTTAATTCACAGGTTTTAGCTGTTTTTTAATCTTCAACTACTCTTGGTGGTTTGTACATTTCACTAGTGCTCACAAGTGTTTTTCAGAGAAAGGTGTCGACATTCATTTTGATGATCATTTACCCATTTTACTCAACATGAGAGATAAATTATTGATTTGGTTTCTATTTGCAAAAGAATGGTTTTTTTTTTTTTTTTTTTTTATTCAATTACATTGGAGATGGGACCTTGGTTTTCAAAGAGCAGGCAGAATTGAATGAATTTCAGATGGCTTGAGTGACCTCAAAGCTCTCCATGATTACACAGCCATGGAAATTCATGGTTTCAACGTTTACTAATTAGCTTCAAAATTTTCTCGACTTTGGGAGTACATGTGTTTTACCCTGTGTTCTGTTTGTTCTATAAAAAAAACAATGTCTTGTATGATCCCACATCGAATAGGACACAATTTACTTGCCTTTCACAAGTTCCATCACCCTTTCAAAGGTTCTATCCTTTTAAAGGTGGTGTTGTTTGGGTGAAACTTATGTATGTGGGAGAGAGTTACTGTCTTATGTGTGTTTTACCTTGTGTTATGTTTGATCTACCAAAAAAGAATATATCGTGTGAATCCCATATTAGCTAGGAGTACAATGTACTCGCCCTTCATAAGTTCCATCACTCATTCAAAGTTATACATTTTTGAAGGTGGTGCTTAAATGAAACTTACATATGTTGGATTCTGCGTATTTGACCTTGTGTTCAGTTTGTTCTATCAATTAGTGGAGATTCAAATTAGGGGTGTGCAAAAACCCGCCCAACCCGCCGGACTCGACCCCATCCGCAATCCACGGTTATAATGGTTAGACGGGTTGGGTTGGGTGGATTTGATGAATTTTTGGCGGGTGGGGTCGGTTGGCGGGTATAGAGGTGACAACCCGCCCTAAACCCGTCACCACCCGCCAAATAATTATATATAAATAAATAATATATTTATATAAAATAAATTTCATTACTACATTATATTTTCCCTTAGTTGGATATGCTTGCAAGTTAGTGTTTTTAATTTCTTTAGATATATTTATTATGATAGTTTGAATATGCACTTATTTGATTTGATATTCTTTCAATTTCGAATGTGAAACCATATGTTAGTTTGTAAGATTTTTTAATAATAATAAACCTTTATTATTATGTATCTAGCTAGTTAGTAGCTTCTATTGTTGTAGGGCAATTTATTTTGGCACTTTAGTTTATTACTATTGGAAGAATTGTTTGGATTATAGTTTAATTACTAAATAACACAATATTGCATTATTATATACGAATTTGAAGTGTTTTTGCTTGTTAAAAAGATTTTAAGAACTTTAGGTGTTTATAAAAAAAAATAAAAATAAAAAAATAAAGCTTCATCAGCTCAATCCGCCCAACCCGCCGGTTGAAACCCGCCATATATTTAACCAATCCGCCGGTTATTGAGGTAGGCGGGTTGGTTGGCGGTTGGGAGAATTAGCCACCCGACGGTTATTGAGGTAGGCGGGTTGGTTGGAGGTTTTATCCTCCACCCGCCCTCACCCGACCCGCGCACACCCCTAATTCAAATACCTTATTGAAAAAAAATAAAAATAAAAATAAAAAACCACATAAAAGTATAAAACCCATCTCGTGATCAAAGAACAATAGTGAATTAGTGAGTTGCTGAGTTCAAACTTCAAAATACAAAAACATAAAGGGGTTAAATGTAAAATAGAGTGAAATGCAGGGATAATAATGCAAAACCTTTTGAAACGAATCAGATATTGGCCTGGTCAGCCAATTACTTTTTTTTTTATCCCAAGTGGCGTAATATGATTGGTGGTATTTGGTGAGGGTCCGTGGTGACTTTCACACTCAATACTGGCTCCACTTGCCCTTTGCAAAACCCTAATATATATAACTCGCTTCTTCAGTTCTCTTCGGATTCCTCTCTGTCATTGATCTCTTAGCTGCCGCAGGCTCGTCGACACTCCTCAAGTAAGTTTAGGTTTAGGGTTTCAGTTATTTCTGCGTTTGTTTCCCGGGAAAGCGAAGGAAAGAAAATTTTGGATCTTTATGCTTTATGTTTATGTTTCAAGTTGTTTAGTTTGAAAATTTATATTATTAGGTTTAATTGAGTGTTCTTCTCAGGTCCCGCAATGGGAAATCTAATATCAAAAATTTCATTTTGTTTTGGTTTTTTATTAACTTGTCCATCAACCAACCATGGCATAATCCTCCGTTTGGTTGCTCAGAAACTGGTGAAACGAATAGGAAATAAATATTTTAGTGTTGATATGATAAGGTTTTTATTTCCAAATAAACTGAACACAGCTTAGCCAAATACTTGTATTGTTATGTTTCGATTAGAGATTTTTTGTTTTTGTTCTGTTTCCAAATGATGAAACCTTAAGATTCAAAAGTTCAGCCTTTTCCCCAATTTTTCTTCACTAATTAAACAGTGCAAAATTAAAGTGTCAAGTATTTTCCCTCCTTGCAGGGAAAAATGGAAAAGAATTAGAGACTTGAAATTTCACTTTTTCCCATTGTTGCTCTTGATTGCCGAGTAAACATAAGAACCCAATTGAAAAGTTGGAATCTTAGGTTGGGTATTGGAGTTGCCATTGTATTTGAATAAAGAATTCAGAAAATCTAAATAAAGGAAAGGAAGAATGAATCAGTGAAATGTTGCTTGGTCTTCATTGGGAACTTGAGTAAAGAGTAGATCTTTGGGGGGTTTTCTAGTTTATTTTCCCTTGGTTTCTCGGCAACCAAATTTATAAAGATTTAGGGTTCCAGAAATTTTGTTTAGGGGTCTAGTTCTTTGGCGAACACTTGGAGAGTTTAATGCTCTCAAATTACTCTTTTGATGATTGGATTTTGGAAAACAGTTGAAAACTTGTAGTTTCAATCACCTTCTCAGTAGTGGAATGTAGTTTCCATAAGATTCAGAGTTTCCCATATTTTTTGGCAGCCAAAAGGATAAAAAATGGTAACAGCTCAGTCACATATGTTTAGGGTTGCAGTTCTTTGCTGAGCAACTCATAATTTCAATATCTCTCACCCTCTAATTGCAGGTACAGTTTCTTCTTATAGAGCTGAAATGGGTCGTGTTCGCACCAAGACAGTGAAGAAGTCCTCAAGGCAGGTCATCGAGAGGTACTACTCTCGAATGACCTTAGATTTCCACACAAACAAGAAGGTCTTGGAGGAGGTTGCCATCATTCCCTCCAAGCGGCTCCGGAACAAGATTGCTGGGTTCTCGACCCACCTCATGAAGCGGATCCAGAAGGGCCCTGTGCGTGGGATTTCACTGAAACTGCAAGAAGAGGAGCGTGAGCGGCGCATGGACTTTGTTCCTGAGAAGTCAGCTATTGAGACTGAAGTCATTAAGGTTGATAAGGAAACCATTGACATGCTTGCAGCTCTCGGAATGTCTGACCTTCCTGGAATTGTCGAGCAGGCTGCTGAGCCACAGACTATGGCTCCCACTCAGGGTTACGGTCGGGGACAGGGTGGTGCTGGTGGATTCGGTAGGAGGTATTAAGGTAATTTAGGTTTTGTGAGTTGTTTGAGAATGAGAAGTTTACTCGTTATTGTATTCTGTTTTCTTTTTGGTGGTTAATTTTGTTGTTCGGTACTGATTTGGTAAATGGATCTTGTTAGATTTGGCCTTAATTTGAGGATTTAGTTGAATCTGGTGCTACTTTTCTTGGTTTATTTAATGGATAATTGTTGAGATACTTGTTGGTTATTGCATATGGTTAGCTTTCTCGTGATTTTGAAAATGTGGTTGAATTTATTATCCACGGTTGTTATTATTTGGCTTAATTAGAATAGATTGAACCAGTTGTCAAGAAATAGTTGAGCCTGATAAATATTTCTCTGGAAGGAGGTAATTAGAATGGTTCTATGGTTGATGTAAGAGTGATTGTTGAGACCTTTCTTGTTATGGGATTTGATTTATTAACTTCTTTTGAGTTTTGCAATTTCAGGTAATTTTTAATGCCTTTGATTTTGTGGATGTACATCTTGTTACATTGCTGTTGTGTGGAATACAGTCCTTTGTTTCAAATTCTGATCAAAACATCAGTTTCGTAATTGCATTCAATTTTGTGGTTATTAGTATGGGGAGTAGGGTTGTTCACTATCAACTTGTCTACAAAAGAAAATAGTTGGAGTCTCTATTTTTTATGTCTATTTAAAATTAAGTTAAAAGTAGTCATAAAAACATTGGTGATTCACGGCATGGTTGATTTGCACCAATTGATAGTTGTTTGATGTCCATTTTTGCTTGGAGTTCAGATATGGTTTATACTGTACAAGCTGAAATCATAATATGGGTTCGCCACTTCTAGGATCAAAACCTGCCTTTATGGGAAAGATTTAATAACTCCCTTTTGAAATGTTGCATGCTCCTCTCTAAAATCAAATGTTGAGGTCTGAGGTTCACTCTCTCTCCAACCGGATGCATGCAGATTAAACTGATACATTTATAACTTATTTATAATGTCTGAAATCATATGCGATTTGGGAAATTAAAGTGATATTCTTACTGAAATTTTATTCAAAATTCCTCTACCAGCACTCAAGCAGACTGTGGGAGACATAATTTAATTTATGACAAAATAATGGACCTTTTTTTCATGTGCCTTGCCGGTATGTGAACTCAGTAGCATTGTTCTTTGGGAAATTATGAGGAAGTGCTAATAGTAATGTTTTTGGCTTCTATTATATTTGAAAATGCTTATTTAGATGTCTCTTTTACCCTCTCAAACACAAGGGGGATAAACCTTATGTTTATACTACCAGTTGCATTATGTCCCTCTAAAAATGGAAGGCATGCAGCAAGAATCAAAAGAAATGCTTCTTATTCATTTATAATAATTGATAAAGCGATTATTTTACACCAACCTTACAACCACTTGCGTTGCATCAAGGGAAGAATAAAAATAACAAGTAATTAATTTTAACTCCATCATATTGGGAAAAATGGATGGTCTCATGAATTTGAAGAAAACATAGAATTTGATTATGGGTGCAGAAGACATGGTGAAACCCTGACAATGAAGGGCTCATTAAACGAAATTGGTGCCAATTTAAAAATGCCATGTAAAGATAAGACCAAATTTCCAAAAAAGAAGAAGCAAGAAGGTGCATGTTTCATATGAATGTGAACTCTCAACCTTGTATCCAAGAGGGTAAATAAGAAAGTTGACATTTTTTTTTTCCTTTTTTTGTTTGTTTGTTTGTTTGTTTGTTTCGATCAACGAGCTTAGACCTCACAAATTTTCAAAGATAGGCAATGCTACGGTCTGTTTTCACTTCTTCTTTCTTGAGAAATGAGTGTCAAAATTAATTATTCTACCTTACAAAATTTAGACAATATTATCAACATTATC
>JAESVK010001050.1:361218-395387 GCA_017140935.1 Hamamelis virginiana
GAAGCATATACAGTGATCACATTAGGCCTAAGGCTTGACCATCCTTTTTCTTCTTCCCCTTTTATTTTGTTAATAATAAAAATAAAAAAGTAACTCAAATCAGAAAACCAAATTATAAATTCATATTGTGGATTTGGATTCCTTTTTAATATAAGCTTCCTTTGCTTAGCATGCTGACTGAAAGAATATATATATATATAATTGTTAAATGCATTGTGCATAATAAGGGTCTTTTTTCCCCAATAAGTGCATTTCGCATAATAAGTTGAAGTGCTGGTCTAAAAGTTTGCAAGATATTTGGTTGTGAATTTTGTGGTGGTAATATGATATGCTTGTTTTAGAGGCTAGGTGGACCTTCGGGTTATGTTGGGTAGACACAAACAACCAACAAGGGACATAAAATTATGTGTGTATATGGAACTTGTTGGTTGAATATTCGAAAATGTGACTCTTGAAAGGTCCACTAGAAAATTTGAATCGATACTAATACTACAAATATTATTTTCTATTGTGTCATTTATACTAATATTTGCTACAATTATTATTGTAGGAATGTGGCTTTACACCTTCAGTTGTTAGCTATGGATGTCTCATTAATCTTTACACTAAGGTAAAGCAAGCTTTCTTTCCCATTTCCATTACTTTGATTATCTTTTGTGTTCCTTTCAAAGGTTGTTTGCTTTGTTGTTTCAAAAATGAAGACAAAAATTTTGGGTTTTAGACAATTGGACAACATGAATGCTTGTTATGTAATAAATTTCCAATGGATCCATGTATGCGCCGTGATGTTTCTTGGGATAGCTGTCCCACAATTTGAATGAATCAGAATGAGTGATTAGTGTGGGGGGTTAGTTTATGGGTTTGTTGGGCTTGGGTCCACACTTAATATTCAAGATAAAGCTGTCATCTGGGCTTTAGGTTTTGTTCCCTCCATTTCCAAACTCTGAATTTAGGTCAAGCCATCCTTAGCTAATATACATGGCAAATGCACATGCATAAATACACACATACATAAACACAGATTACAAATAACCTTGGTCAGTATAGTAATCATTTTATGTTATTTTTTGTTTCATTTTAAGTAACAAAATATTTCTTTCTTTCCTTATCCCCAAACTTGATGTCCCCTTTCTTGGCGATTCTCCTCTTTGATTGCCATTTCCACTTGTACCTTGATAGGCATTCTTGGCCTTTTCATGGGCCTCCGTCCCCCTTTCCCCATTTGCTATCTAACTCAATCAAGTTTTAGGCCACGATGGCCGATGGAGACTTCTTAACTAGGTCTGTGCGAGGTTGCATGTTGAGTTGGGTTAGGCCAAATCTTTTTGGCCCGAAATATGGGCGGATTGAGCCATGCTTAGTTTGGTTAGGCTGACCTGGGTTCAGATTTTGAATCTGATGTTGGGTTAGGCCTATACTCGGGCTAGCCCTAGCTTGGCTTGAGGCTTGCTGAAAGTAAAACATCTAAAGTATATATGTTTAGATTTTTTAAAATGTTCTAAAAACAAGACTAACCAATATAGAAACCGATTAGGACTTAAATTCCTTTAAAATAGAAAGTTTCTAAACTTGTAATGGGTTGGCTTGCAACCTTAGAAAACATTCCTAATTGGAATCAAAGCAAAAACTAAACCAAAATAAAAACTTTTATAAATCTGAAGTTTAAGAAGTTAAGAAAGACTTTATAAGATCTACTAAGATTCAATTAATTCCCAATAAGAATAGGAATTGACAAATGCCCAATTGATTACTAATCTAAAACCAAACAATTCAAAGTTGTAAAATTACTGAAATACCCAAATATGAAAACAACCATTCCTATTTCACAACATTAGTAAAGTTTTCTGTAAAATAGGCAATAGAAAATATACCATCAATCCGATATAGATTATTGGGATCCGTCATGCAATATAAAATGTATATTAAATCGGGATTAGGGCTGTTGTATTGCTATTAATTCAATTAAGCATGCACAACTAACATAGGAAATTTTTTACGTGGAAACCCAAAAAGGGAAAAACCATAGTACATAGTCGAGCAATGCAGTTCACTATGAGTAAAGGTTGACTTTTCCGACGAACAATGGACTAAGACTTACTTCACATGATGCTTACCTTGAGATTTGCTCTGTGCAACACTTCACGTCCTTGAATTGTAGTCGGCTAGGCTTAGTTGTAGCTTCTCTTGCAATGAATCCATGATTTGCCTCAAGCTGGGATGCAACTCCGGCAAACCCATCAGTAAACATAGCTTCAGTGGTAAGGTGTATGGTTTCTCACTAAGAAAAGAGAAAAAATCTGCTTCAGCACATTATCCTCTCCTTGCTGTTTAGAATATCTTAATACCATATATGTGCATACTGAAAGTATGGTGTTACTTGATCTAAAAAAAAAGAAAGAAAGTTTGGTGTTTATTAAAAAGTCATCAGTATTTTCTAATCTTGCCACATGAATTATTTTGCAATTTATTATCATCAAATGTCTTATTTTGAATTTGTAGGTACTGCACATCTTTGCTCTGGCCCATCATCTTAAAATTTTTATGTGATCTTCCTTACTGTTGATTATTATTTTGACTAATTGTATGATCACTTTCAGATTGGAAAAGTTTCCAAAGCCTTAGAGGCTAGCAAAATGATGGAATTGGCTGGCATAAAACATAACATGAAGACCTACTCAATGTTGATCAATGGATTTTTAAAGTTAAAAGACTGGGCAAATGCATTTGCAATTTTTGAAGATGTGGTGAAGGATGGTTTGAAGCCCGATGTTGTTCTTTATAATAACATTATCAGTGCATTCTGTGGGATGGGTAACATGGATCGTGCCATTCGTACTGTCAAGAAAATGCAAAGGGAGAGGCATAGGCCCACTTCACGGACATTTATGCCCATTATACATGGTTTTGCAAAAGCTGGAGATATGAGAAGAGCCTTAGAGGTTTTTGATATGATGAGGATGAGTGGATGCATTCCAACTGTGCACACTTTTAACGCTCTGATTCTTGGCCTTGTTGAAAAGCGCCAGGTAAAGTTTCTTAATAGAAGAAATTTGGGACACCCAGTCGTTATAGGACCAGCTGCATGCCTCTTGATGGCTGCCAGTGCATGAACTAGGCACTCATGCAGATGATAGGACAAAACTTGGCATGTTTTTCAGCCATGCATGTGGGTGTTAGGAATTGCATGTTTCTCCTCCTTTTGGCTTTGAAGCCTTATCTTCAGTTCACTTCATTGTGCAATCTCTCTAATCGACAGGTGATGCCGTTTATTTCATATTTCTTGCAGATGGATAAGGCTGTTGAAATCTTAGATGAGATGTCACTGGCAAGCATAAGTCCAAATCAACATACATACACAACCATCATGCATGGTTATGCGTCCTTGGGTGATACTGGAAAAGCTTTTGAGTATTTTTCTAAAGTGAAAAATGATGGGCTTGAAGTTGACGTTTATACGTATGAGGCATTGCTCAAGGCATGTTGCAAGTCAGGGAGGATGCAAAGTGCTTTAGCAGTCACGAGGGAAATGAGTGCTCAAAAGATTCCCAGAAACACCTTTGTCTACAACATATTAATTGATGGGTATGGACTGTTTTGAATCTTTATTTATGTCATAAATTACTCAAAGATAGAAAAAGTACTCTTTCTTTCATCCCTTTACTTATTTCCCTCATATTGAAGGATTTATGTATGAAACAATAGGAGTTTAATTTGATTGGAATATTTGTTTCCAAGTTGGTATACTTTTGCTCTTGTTGGTTGTTGGCAAGGGAAGGAAATGCGCATAAATTGCTACTTTCTTAATTTTTTTCAGTCTTTTTTTCCCCTTCCCCTCATTCTTTCCAAGAATCAAACAGAGCCATAATTTTTAACCTTTTCCTCTTTCACTTGGCTCTGGTGTTATGATATATGCCTCTGGTGCCTATTTATATATGTTTCACCCCTCAATTTAGTAGGTTTTGTTATGTAGATGGGCCCGGAGAGGTGATGTTTGGGAGGCTGCTGACCTGATGCAACAAATGAAACAAGAAGGGGTTCAACCCGATATTCATACTTTCACATCTTTCATCAATGCCTGTTGCAAAGCTGGAGACATGCTGGTATGTTCTATTGTTCTTCAATGATTAGTTACAGTTAAGCAGTCTATTTCTTTTTACACCTAGGATAAAGAAATCATTCATTTTTGTTTCCTTGGGAGTTGGAATGAGTTGATTTTGATTTTTGCACCACTCATTTGATATTTCTCTGAAAACTTTAAACTGCAGTCATTTTAAGATTTCATAGGTTGTTGGAGATGAATTCATTTTGTTTATTCTACATAACATTTGGAATAAATCTGTTCTGTTTACCATGACATTTGCAATAAGTTCACTTTGTTGGCTTAAGTTTATTTTACTTACTGCAATGTTGGGAATAAGTTTACCATAATGTTTGTTGCATGTATAGGTTTTTCTTTAGAATTTCGAACAAAAATATTTATCCATTTTTTATGATGCGATTTCTATGTAATTTGATGTATTAGAAAGATAACCAATAGGATGATTTCAAAAGGGAATGGTTGCATTTCTTCTTTATTTCTAATCTTCTCCTCAATCCAAGATCTCATACCTATATTTGTTTATTATTATTATAAATTTTGTTATTTTGTGCTGGTTCTATCTCACCTGTTAAAAATTGTGCTTTCAAATGCTATGAGAATCAAGAAATTGAATCCATCCATATATGCATCTAAAAGCCTAAGATTGTTGGTCCAGTTCATCGTTTAATTAGAATAAGTTATGTTTGTTCAGAGGGCAACAAAAACAATTAAAGAAATGGAAGCTGTTGGAGTGAAGCCAAATGTGAAAACCTACACCACATTAATACATGGGTGGTCTCTTGCATCTCTCCCAGAGAAGGCTTTGAAATGCTTTGAAGAGATGAAGTTGGCTGGGTTGAAGCCGGACAAAGCCGTATACCATTGCTTGATGACATCATTGTTGTCAAGGGCTACCATTGCTGAAGAGTACATTTGCTCGGGGATTTTTTCTATTTGTAGAGAGATGATAGAATCTGAGTTGACCGTCGATATGGGGACTGCAGTTCACTGGTCCAAGTGTTTACGCAAGATTGAGAGGACAGGCGGAGAGCTTACTGAAGCCTTGCAGAAAACCTTTCCTCCAGATTGGAACTCACACCACACTCTTGAGGCGAGTTCTGATACAGACTCTGATGATGAACCAGACGATGACGGAGATGACGATGGTGTATATTACGATGGTGAAACTGGTGATGAGGATGGCGGCGAAGATGAATTTGACCATAGATTATGGTTTTAACTTTTAAATTGTGAATGGGGGAGTTGCAGCATCGGGCATGTTGCATATATATAGTGCCCTGCAGGCAGTGCAAGTAAATACTGGTCCCAGCTGCAACTTTTCTTCTAAGGCTGTAGGGTCAAGATATTATGATATGCTGAGCTTCCAATTTTCAATTAATAAATTGGTTTTTAATTCTGTAAGTAATCATAATGAAAATTTTGGGGTCGTTTGTATTCTAGCTTTAAACATTAATATGTAATTTTATCCAGGAGGTTTGTGCGTTCCATCTTTCAGTCATTATTTCATCATTCTGTTAAGAAAAATGATTTTCAGGCTCATAATGTGGTTTAAACCCTAAAAATTGTGATTCCTATTGGACATGGTCAGCTGGGGACAAAAAAATGGTAAAACGGTAGTAGTCATAGATGCGATTTTCAGTCGACAAGGGCAAAGTGTGAAACCAAGTCCTTATACATCATGTCTATCAAATATTCGCATTTCAGATATCTGGGTCCAGCCAAGCTTGAATGATACATACATGAGGTTCTTCCTCAAGGGATTTAGGGTCTTTCACTCTCTCATCCAACGCCTTCAAGCCCTATTTAATTTGCTTCCTTTACCAGAGGCCTTAATTGGTTAATTTGTATAATAAAATCCGACCTGTGGTCACTATAAAATAATATAATGAAGGAAGTATTTCAATCCTTAAACCAAGTACAAACTATGTCAATCCTTAAATCGAGTACAAATTATGGGGCATAATTTTAAGGGTTATATACCCAGAATCCTAATATAAAATCAACATACTTATAGACCCCCTCAAGAAAAATAAAATTTTGATAAATTAATAAAATATAAAAAAATGACATTTGTGTCCATTAGTTATGCTGCTGATATGAATCTTCTAAAAACGTGGGTAGTTGCCAAATTTAGTGGATACTAGATTGAAACCAAGAATCAAGCTCCTATTATTATGCGATAATACTAAGAGGATATCCATTTTCGAATGGCTTGTAGAAACTTTCTCTACATTTCAAATTTATCGGCAATCATTCTTTGGCACTGTTCACCAGTGAATACGGAACAAGGTAACGGTTAATCATGGAAAAAATAATAAGAACTGCGTAAACCCTATATTATTTCATTATTTTTTTTTTTTTTGTTTTTTATTTAGGAAGATGAGTATATAAATTGAAGGTGGTAGGAATTAACAATAAATTACTTGTATATTTGATTTGCATGGTTTATTTCGTACGAATCACAGAGATATATTTATCCAGTGAATTTTTTTTAATGTTTAAAGGTACATTACATAGATTAGGGGTTGTGCTTTTTAGGGATTTTGTTGCAGAGATAAATATAACTTTACACAAATAAATAAATGTTGGCCCAAAATATACTCTAGAGGGGGGGGGGTGAATAGAGTATAGGCAAATAAAATCTTTTTTCAAAAATGAGAAACAAAGTTTTGAAATCAAGCAGCTAGAATAACAAGAATGCAATATTGAATAACAATTCAAAACACAAATATTAAATATATAACTTGAAATAAAGAGATTGAGTTAGAGAAATAAACACAACGATTTACGTGCTTCGGTCTTCGCCTACATCCACGCTTCAAGAACTCTCAAGAGGTTTAATTCACTATTCAACTCCTTAAAGATAGAGAAACCTTTACATTTGCCTTATTTTAAGGTGAAAGACAACTTACCCACAAGAGTTTTCACAAAACCCTTACAATTCACGATACAAGAAGATTCAATATAGAGTATTACAAAGAATGCTTCAACAAGATGATTTGTAATAAATACTAGAGCACAATAACTTTTCAAATGATCAAATAAATATAGCACAAGAGATTTGTCAAAGAAAAGTGAGTGTTATGAATGCTTGAGAGTACTAAATATCAAGACAAAAGAGATGGATTGACTAAGTGAGCAATAAATGAGAGCCAATCCTCTATATATAATGAACTAGGGCCAAAATGACCGTTTGAGATCTTTGGAGTCTGATTTGGGAAGATTAGGATGGTTGGAGATCATTTAGGGTGGTTGGTCACTATAAAATAATATAATGAAGCAAGTATATCAATCCTTAAACCAAGTAAAAATTATGTTAATCCTTAAATCGAGTACAAATTATGGGGCATATTTTAAGGGTTATATACTCAAAGAATCCTAGTATAAAATCAATATACTCATAGACCCCTCAAGAAAAATAAGATTTTGATAAATTAATAAAATATAGAAAAATGACATTTGTGTCCATTAGTTATGCTGCTGATATGAATCTTCTAAAAACGTGGGTAGTTGCCAAATTTAGTGGATACTAGATTGAAACCAAGAATCAAGCTCCTATTATTATGCAATAATACTAAGATGATATCCATTTTCGAATGGCCTGTAGAAACTTTCTCTACATTTCAAATCTACCGGCAATCATGGAAAAAATAATAAGAACTGCGTAAGTCCTATATTATTTCATTATTTTTTTTCATTTTTTATTTGGAAAGATTAGTATATGAATTGAAGGTGGTAGGAATCAACAATAAATTACTTGCATATTTGATTTGCATGGTTTATTTCACACGAATCACAGAGATACATTTATCCAGTGAGTTTTTTTTAATGTTTAAAGGTACATTATATAGATTAGGGGTTGTGCTTTTTAGGGATTTTGTTGCAGAGATAAATTTAACTGTACACAGATAAATAAATACACCATAAACTATTTGTTCCAATCTCATAAAGATTTGGTTTGTTTTTTTGCATTGGATTACTTTGATTTTTTTCTATAATTATATTCAATTTATGTCCGCGAATAAATGAACACACCTTGAAATCTTTGCTCCAATCTCATAAAGATGTAGCTTTTTTCCAATGGATTGGAGAAAAGTTTGATATTTAGTAGTTCCAATTTTTACGGATAAATTAATCCACCATTAAATAGTTGCTACAATGTCATAAAGATTTGATTTTTAGCATATGATTGCTCATATTTTTTTTTATTTCTATTCATTTTATGTCAATAGATAAATGAATGCACCATGAACTCTTTAATTTGTTCCAATATCATAAAACTTTGGCTTTTGTTTTATATTCAGTTTATGTCCACGGGTAAATTAATCTATCGTGAAATCGTTGCTCTAATCTCATAAAGATTTAATTTTTTGCAATGGATGACTCTCACTTTTACTTTCTAATCAATTTTGGTGTATAGAAAAATAATTCCACCGTTAAATAATTGCTATAATGTCGTAAGCTTTGATTTTTTTTTTTTTGCATTTGATTGTTTTTAATTTTTTTGTGTATAGATAAATGAATCCCAATGTAGTTGATCATCATTGATTGTTTGATTTTTTTTATTATTTGATTTTCCATATTTGGTTAGTAACTGATATGGATAAAATATGGGATAAGTTTGAAATAAATTCAAATTCAAATTTATCTCATATTTTATCCATTTCAATTACAAACCAAATATGGAAAATCAAATCTGATTCTAATTAAGAATTAAGGAAAGGTAAAAAATGTCATTGTACAATTAATATTTGATTTTAATTTAAACATAAAAGGATTTTTGGGTAAAGAATCTTATCAATTAGACATAGTGATAATAAAATCAGTTTTTAGGGTTCTATGAATAATTTTTCCTTATTATTATTATTATTATGTTTTATGGAATCCTATCATTGGAACATAAGAAGATTGGGTGTAGTATCATGGGTATTAGATTTTTTATATTTATAATATACTTTGCTATATAGATTCAATCCGATTCATATATGTTGTATTTGCTTCTTCTTTAAATCTGATTTTACTAGAGGATCAACCCTATAGTGCTAGAAATTAAGATGAGAATGGAGGAAAGGTACAAGTTGAGATGTATCTTCTTTAAAGCTTTGAAGATGATTAGAGTCTTATTTATGGAAATGGATGGAGAACTAACCTACTTTATATGGTGTTAGAGCTTGATTAATAGTGGATATTTATATAAGCATTCGGAGGGGTAAAGCTCATGGCTTGAACAAGTCTCTTTTTGAATGGAAGAATGGAGTTTACTTCTAGAGAAAATATAAACTTTAGGGTTAAAGATGTAAAAAGGGTGGGTAACATGGGAAAAAAGTCATGGTAAAAAGCAATGTTATCAAACCCGGACCGGACCAGTTGGTTCAACCGATTGAACTAGGGACTGGTCCACTCTTCGGTTGATTTAACCCACAAAAACCCATTTAATTCAAAAACCGGTCAACCCTTTTTTTTTTTTTTGAGGTGCTAAAATGACTAAAATAGTCTCAATTTTTTTTAAATTCTCTTAAAGCCAAGAAGGCTAAAAAGACAAATTAGTCTAAAAAAATTCCAAATAGCAAAAAGAAACCTAAACATCTAATTTAATAATACAATATTCTTATCTTGCATTTTAAAATATATATATAATAAAGATTGATCAACAATAATTATCAATTTTCAATTTTGATGATTGCACATAAATTCAAATTCAAATATATGAATTGATTGTACAAACATTTTTAAAAAAATTATATTTTGAATCATTTACAACTTTTATTCTAATAAATAAATAAAATATTTATGACGTCACGGTTCAACCCAATTGACCCGATGGTTGAAAAGGTTGACCTTTAACCAGATAATTTTTCCGGTTCGATGAACTGTCCGGGTTTTAAAATAATGGTAAAAATGGTTCATTTGTCCATTTGACCCTTTAAAAGTTGTCAAGGGGTTGTACTTGAGGGGTAATGTGGTAATTGAGGTAGGGGTATTGTGGGAAAGCCACAAAAGTAGGTTAAGCTTGTGGCGCCACCTTTGACAGGTGGCAAAAAAACCCAAGGTGCTATTAGAGTGCCACACGGTGTGGCCCACACCTACGTACATTAGCTAGGGCCACGTGAGTCCTTATGAGGTGGCCTTAAAAGGAGTCACCTCAAACCATTTTTAAAAAAGAGCTAGATTTTCATTAAATAAAGCTAGATTTAATCTTTTTAAATTGACCACATCAATTCCTCTCTTGGTTCAAAACCACACCATTAAATTGCTCGAGAGATATGGTTGAGGTGATCTTATAAGACTCGATTTGATATATTTGTGCATTGAAGGTCTCGATTGAGTTTCTAATTATTTGATTACTCAATTTTTTATGCTTCGATAGTCGGGTAGTGGATTCTTTGGTGTTTGGTGAAGATTTTGACTAAAACCTTAGTTGGCAGAAGTTCAATAATCTAGTCTAAAATGAACTTGTTTGGAGAATTTTGGAGCTGGTTGTTTGGGTTCGAACTATCCAGGAGATAATATTTAGCGATCCTTGATATGAGGCTTGATTCGATTAATTGTACGTCTTTTAATCGCCCGATTGCTTAATATTTCATACTTGGGTTGCCCAATAAAGGACTTTTTGGTATTCAATGAAAATTATGACCGAAACCCTAGGTGTCGGAAGCTCAATCGGTCAGTCTCAAATGATACTGTTGTTTGGAGAATTTTGAGATAGTGTCTATCAATCCTTGATTGGAAGCTTAATTCAATTAATCGTAGGTCTTCTATCGCTCAATTGCTCAATTTTTTATGCTTGTATTGCCTGGAAAAAGAACTTTTGGGTGTTCGATGAAGATTCTAACTGAAACCCTAGGTGCTAGAAGCTCCATTCGTCAATCTGAAATGATGCTGTTGTTTAGATAATTTTGAATCGGTTATTCAATTTTGCACTATCAAAGAGATGGTATCTATTAATCCTTGATTAGAATATTAATTCAATTAATTATAGGCGTTAAATAGTAGGATTACTGATTGTAAACTTGATTTGATCAAATAGAGGGGTTTAACTCTTTTGATCATCAATTATTAACTTAATTCAATCAATCGTAATTGTTTGAAATGTACGATTGTTGATGGGAGAGTTGATCCAATAGATCATAAGTGATTAAACCGTCCGTTGATTATAAAGTTCCTTGAAAATTGTCTATGGCACATTGTTAGGCTCGTGGAGCCTAGTTTTGTGTCTGACACGTGATTCGATTCGGCTTTGTAGGTAGGCATATTGCAACTCATTAGGGTAGCTTGGTGTGACAACCTTAATATTTCTCTAGAGAATTTTGCCATCCTCCACACATATTGAAGGTTTCACTAGAAGCTTGTGGGCATTTTAAACATTCTAGAGCATGCTAGAGTTTGAGACATTCTAAAAGTATGGAAGGATTAGGGTATATATAATAGAATTGGAGATGGTGTTGGGTATATATACTATAGCTTCTTATTAAGGTTTTTAAATATTGTTTAACACCCCATTGTATTGTTCTCAGAATATTGTGAAACTGTTGCATCTGTGTGGATGTAGCCCTAGTTTTGGCGAACCACGTAAACTCTTGTGCCGTGTGCGTGTTTTCTTCTTTGTTATTCACTAATGTACATATCTCAAAGGAATCCTATCCACATCTGCTAATGTAGCAAGATAGCCTTACTCTATAGAGTGGAACTTGCTGTTCGTGTGTTTTCATAATTACAACGGTTACAATAATTTCCTTTCTGGATTTGCCTAGGTGGATTTTCCATATTTGATAATTGTGCAGACTTCATTTGACACTTGTCTTAAAACGGTTTCACAGTTTTGATTTTTTAAATTCTTGAATGACTTGTCAAAATTTGATCCTACGTGTCTCCAAACTTCTAAAATTTTTGTCACTTATTGGAAAATAGTAATTTTGTATATGAATTTATTAATCTCAAAAATTTCAAATTTCCATTTAAATATTTTCTTTATTATATTTTAAATTATTTTTATTGAAACATAAATAATAATATTGCCACAATTTCACAATTAAGTTTGTAAATATATCCCTAAAAGGGGATTTGGTTTCAAAACCTAATCAAAATCTCTAGTTAGCCGGTGTATCCAAAACCATGTCCTGTCACTCTCTATATATACAAGTACTTTCCCCGTAATAGATAAATTTATCGAAAACCATTGTTCCTTTCAATTCTTTATACAATGTCCTCGTACTCTCGAAAACAACAAAATCAAGAGTATGTTGTCGGTGAAGAAGTCGATGATGGTGTTGCAAAGAGTAGTAATGGTGGAGGTGTTGGTGATGTTGCTTTAGGTTTGAGCATAGATAATCTCCATCGAGAATTCCTCATTTCCATCGATCTTAATCACCCAATGCCTGATTCAACCCTAATTGAACTAGACGATCACACTCATCTTCCTTTTGATTTTGTCTTTGAGAAAAAGGTAAAATATCTCGTATTTTCTTCACATAAGTGAATAAAATAGTTAATACTAAGTTTTAGTAGATGTGCC
The DNA here is from genome assembly GCA_017140935.1 of Hamamelis virginiana. Taxonomy (NCBI): domain Eukaryota; kingdom Viridiplantae; phylum Streptophyta; class Magnoliopsida; order Saxifragales; family Hamamelidaceae; genus Hamamelis; species Hamamelis virginiana. Next base: position 373,830 of record JAESVK010001050.1, read on the forward strand.
ATTATGCCGTCTTCTTGTTATTGATCTCAAATTGTTTCCTTAGTTCACTAGGGTTCTTTTATTAGGATGTAAAATTATTCTTTGTTTGTTATTTATATATTCATTTATTAATGTTGTAGACGAAAACAAAGGATATCAAAAAGAGATGTCTCAAGGTAATGGAAGCGAGTGATGGTGAAAAGATTTCAAATCTAGATTTGAATCTTAGGCTCTCACCACCGGGGTTGAATCTTAAATATGGAGCATCGAACCGATCATCATTTTCTTCACTGGCATCTCAAAGTTCATGCATGTCAATGATTGTCAACCTCAATGAACCGCCTTGCTATATCCCTGAAGTGCCATCGTTGATTTTGATGGGTTGTACAAAGTGCCTAATTTATGTGATGGTGTCTGAAATAGACCCAAAATGTCCAAAATGCAAGGGAGATGTTTTGCTTGATATCTTTCGCGAGAGCCCGGCTAAGAAAACAAAAGCGGGCTAGTTTGCTTTAGAAGTCAACTATATTGCCTTTAATACTTTGTAATAAACTCTTGCAATATCTTTCTTTTTTCTTTTTTTTTCTTTTTTTTTTTTCTTTTCATCGTCGTTATTGTCGTCGTCATCATCGTCATCATTAGCTTTGTCATTGAGTGATTTCCTTTTTTCTCTATATTAAAAGAATGGCATTAATTGCATCAAAATACATTGACTCTTAAATTCTCCTTGTTGCTTCCATTCCTCTTTAAGAGAGTGAAAATAAGCCAATGCAATCAACTTACTATGTTATTTAATTTCTTCATGAGAAAATTCACATGAATTAAAAAATTTACCATTATTTCAACTCGGTAATTTTTAATTTCATTTAGAAGTACAAAAAAGAATTTGCTTTTAAAACTTTCATGATAGTATTCACAATAACAAGTACATATCATGCTTCTTTCAAGCAAAATTCGATTCGTAAAAATAAATTTGTAAGGAGATATTGTTGTAATCACTACAATAATATAACTATCTCCTTAGTAAAAGATCTAAAATAATTGCAATGTCATGAGTCATCAATTTATGATTCTTCAATTGCTAATTCTTAACTTGCCTTTAGAGTTATTAATGGTCCTAAAAAAAAAAAAAAAATACTAAATAATATAATTTATTTCCTCTTGTCTGTTTGCCCAAAATCCTTCCTTAATATCAATTCTCTAAATTTTTTGTTCATCATTGTTTTTAGTTTTTACTTTTTTATGAAGAGGACATCTTAGAGTTAAAGATGTGAATAAGCTCTCTATCTTTAAATTCCTCATATTTGGATTAATTAAGAGTATAAACCTTGAATAGATGGGACCTTTCCCCAATTTTATTAGGGCTGTTGTCCTCATATTCTTATTTGGTTTATTTTCTTAGTATGGTCAAAGAGAGAACATTTCTATTGAGTTGAAAAATATTTTGATCTCACAAATTGTCTTCCCCCACCTCCCCACCTTTTTGAGCTAATAAGGCACTGTTTGGTTGTTCTATAGACTTTGAGTTTTTAGTTGTATTTTGGATGTAATTTAGTGAGCAAACCCATAATTGTGAATTGAAAATCTTAAGTAAGTGTTAGTTATCACTATAAACGATTGTGAGAAATTTTAAATAAGGGCATTTCATGAATTTTGGTATATATATATATATATATATAAAAAAAAAAAAACTCAATTTTCTAGTAGCTCCATTTTGTTTCTTAGAGGGTATTCAAATTACAAATGTAGCCATTCAAATTACATGGACGTCAACCAAACATGCCCTAATTGTTCTATCTAATCTATCAATAATAAAGTCATAATAAATGCATCAACAAACTTTATTATTAAACCATATGATTGGATTGCCTTTAAATCTAACATTAGGAAGCTAACAAAGCATAGATATTTCAGCAGGTTAAAAATGGCAAATCTCATCTCTAGATCAACAATTGATTGTCTTATTAATTATAGGTTTTAATTAATGCCCATATGCCTTTAACTTTAATTGGTTCCTTTCCTTAATTGGACAAGCTCAATAGCAAATCTTCAATGCTAGATTTGAAAGAAAAAAGGACCCAAAAGAAGTTTGAATTTCCCATAGACATGAAGCTAAAATCTATAAGAAATTAAATCCAAGTAAAATTCAGCCTCAATAGATGGTTTTTTTTTCCCCTCCTTTAAAATCCGTCAAATATACGATGCAATCACCTAGCCAGGAGAGTTTCAGAAAGACAACTTACCAACTATATATTATTATTACCAACCCCCACCAACCATTGCTCAACCACCACCACCACCATGTCCCATCCACCACTGTTACCACCACCCACTCATTCTTCCACCACCACCACCACCACCATCATCTTATATCACTAATAACATATCATCGCTACTCGATCACTTAATTAAGGAATTTGTTTGGTTAAGTTTCTGCTTTCTGTTTTCTACTTTTAAAAGTTAAAAAATGAAAGTTTTTTATGATTTTTTTTTTTTAGTGAAAAATTTTGGTAGTTATATACTTTTAAAAATTGAGATAGCAAAAATTTCTTACTACCTCAACTTTTAAAAGTAACTATTAAAATTTTTCACACTCAAATATTTAAAAATTTTACTTTTAAAAATAAAAAAACGTAAAGTAAAAACTTATCCAATCGGGCCAAAGTTTTGTAACTAAATGGCATATTCAAACTTTCAGAGTACAAAAAACTAACTTAATTGAAATGGGATGGGTCTGTCGCATATTCTAGAATGCTTTGGTAAATAATTACATCAAGTGACATGAAGCTCACTAGCCCGGCCTACTAAACTGTGGGCCTTAAAAATGAACCCAAACCCATATTAGTAAATTAAACATTGTGTTCAACAAACGGGCCTCAAGCTGGCCTTACATTCATGAAGATAAGAATAAAGGCAGTGCCCTAAAAATCAAGTAATTGTTTGATGGCTCAGTTCCTGACACACATTAAACAAAATATTGCAGTTTTTATTAAAGTTGGAATAGTTCAATCTCATTCTCATTTTCAAAATCCTCATGACCTTATAATCAATCAAAATGTCCATAATAACAGATTAATTAGCAGATCGATGACTAGCTTTATGACTTATAAAGCCAACAATAAGTTAGTTTCAAATCCATAGACAAAAAGAAGTGAAGGGTAAAGAACATAGAACATAGAACATATATAGTTGGTCTAACTTTCCATAATAAAAAGATATAAAGAAGATGACACCTAGCCTAGGTAAGTGACAAATTCTCATCAGTATTTTTTTTTTCAACCAATGAGGTGTCTAAGCTGTTAGAACTCGACTAATCCCCACTCATTATGTGGGGCCACTGCCCCATAAGATCGTATAACACCCCCATTGGTATTGAAGTGGGTTCAAAATCTATTTTATATGAATCCATATATTGACGTGTGACCGCTACCTAGAAAAAAATAAATGAAAAAGAGATTATCATTATAGAGATAAATTAACAAAATGAGCTCTTGGACTTTCCTAAGAGAGAGTTTCCTTAACTAGGCTAGTATGTATATTATACAAGTTTGGACTAGCGCTTACACTTTTTGAAAAAAATGTATCGAAATTTTGTCTTTTTTTTTTTTTCTTTTTTTTTGACATAATAGTCCATTAAAATAGTAAGTTATACATATTAATTAGCTGTCATATATATCATCACAAACGACTAATGTTATACATGCCACGTCAGATACTCGTACATATTAATTGTTCTGATATGAAAATATTATATTAATTATCATATCGTTTGACACAGGAATATATAAAGATATATGGTCAAAGTTTTAATTCGTATTTCTATAGTTCATTTGAAGTTTAGAAAAGACGGTAGAGAAGGAGAAGATGGACAAACAAGAAAGAAAGATCGAGAAAATTCATAAACTCACTTCTTGGCAACCAAATGAAGCACAAGTCCTTAATTAAGAACTTAAACAATTAATTAATAGTACAATGTATTATGGACACATAAATAATTGTGTTGTTTAATTTCACATGGCAATGCTATTTGGATTTTGGATTGTGATCCATCATGAGTTGCCAAAGGAGAGAGTTGACTCAATTTTTATATATTTATTATTTATTTATTTTAAAATTAAAAAATACATTAATATGACATCACATGAGAAGGAACACCCCATGGATATAAGCAATTATATTATTACCAATAAGACAATCTAAGCCCTCGATCAGCAAGCAAGCCTATATTGATTCTCTCTCGTTCCTGCACATTGCTGCCTCTTCCAAAACAATTGAGTTATATATATATATATATATCATCCAAAAGAGAATACATCAGCATGGACTTTCTTTTTTGTCTTTTTCTTGAGTTGTCATGTGGCCATTGAGGCCATGGAAATGTTACAATTTATATATATATATATTTCAATTCATGATTGCTGTCTGGAGCATTAGCATTTGGGGGCAGAATTTCCCAAATAGATAGGTATCGAAATTGTACGTAGGGTTTGTGTCATTTTTGTTGGATATGTATGTACGTAGCTTCACTAAATTAATCAACTTGTAATTCACCTCTCTGAGGTAGAATGGTTGATCTTTGATGCTTTTGTATATACATATATATATATATATAGCATTGCTCATTTTAAAATGCAGAAAGTTTCAAATTCGACAACTCTCCTCTTAGGATCAATTACCTACTTAATTTTTTAAATGTTAACTGATCGATACAGAGGGAGATTAGTTGAACCTAAGAATATTCAGATATATACCTTGTTGGCAAAAAAAAAAGAAAAAAAAAAGGCTAATCCACCAACCCCATGAGATAAAACAATTGATCGATAAATGATTCAAAAAGTGAGTTCCAAATTTAAAGTTGTGGAACAAATTATTAGTAAATTTTTCTCAACTGATTTAATTTTTAAGTTTAATTTTAATTTTTTTAATAAGTTGGTACATAAGATGTTTGTGTTGATTCATGTATTAAAGATGGATGTTGTCCAAATGAGAGTGCCAAGAGGGGACAAAATGAATGGTGGTTATGTTTCATAAATGTTTATAATTATATTGAACTCCTAGCTTTACACATAAAAAATGTGACTCAATCAATTAAAAACCATAATTAAGTAGGCAATCATAGAGGGTCAACCAAGCATGTGCCTTGCATCAATCATGCATAGATGATGGAGACAAACCAGTTCACCTTTAACCATTTTTATTTGCAAAAACCCCATTCATTGAAAGACACCAATCTCGAGATTCCAGACACAAGGATCTCTTCCCATAATTAAACATTCATTTCCCTAATTATATTTATATCCCTCGACCCTTTTTTTTGGATCAGATTATTTAATTAAAAACATGATTTATATCCTCTTTTTGTTGCTTTTGAATTAATAAATTAATTAAGGAACAAATTAGAGTATATTAATTAATACATGTTGCTTCATGTCTCTAATTTCCATACTAGCTGCCACATTTCTCCTTCAAATTAAGCATGTTTGTTAAAGGTGTTCATTGACCAGTATAATGTATCTAGACTAGTAAGAAGTCCCATGAATTCAATCAACTTTTTAGGAGTGGTGAACTGGTCAAACATCTAATTAATTAACTAGAGTTGGTCTGAAAGCAAAGGGATGGGCTGTAAATTCAAACATTCAGAATTCGAAACCAGCGAAACTCTCTTGGCCGACCACTAGTCAGGATTATTAGTTCGGGCCTTATAAAATTTATAATTTTTATGAATAGAACAGTTGATTTTATTACTTATATATTAAGAAAAGAAATATATATATATATAGAGAGAGAAGTGATCTAGTGAGCATATGTGCACTTTAACTAAAGTTAGCAAATAGCACAAGCCATTGGATTCCCATTCACTTAATGGAAGATTCATCTCAAGATTCCAATCCAAGAGTTTGTGTTCTTTGCTTACTTTAGCTTAAAGTACACATATGCACACTAAAACATTTTTCTATATTGTATATATATATATTAAGTTTAATTTCTGTCATGGAGTATACAATAATGACTATACTCATGTCTAAAGATAACTTCGGTTAAAAGTTCAAATACCTTGATCTCCAAAAAAAATTTAAAAAATGAAAAAGGATATGACATGATGAAATTGAAAGGATAACTTTCATCAAGAAATAATCTTTAAAAATTCTTTTAGGTGTGTATATATATATATATATATATATATATATATATTTGGTTTTTATATATTCTAAAAATTTTCTCAATATGAGAGAGCGAGCACAACTTTAACCTCAAATATCAGAAAAGTCTGAATGAATTAAGTTTCAACTTTCAACCACTCTAGACAATGTCTAGCTAAGCCCTTAGCGAGTAAGGCCCCGTTTGGAAAGAGAAGCAGAAGCAGAATCTAGAGAAGTAGAATTAAAATCCAGTTGCGTTTGGATACTCACTTTAAAAGTGATTTTGGGCCTAGAAGTGCTTTTACTGCCTGTTTGGATGACATATCAAGAAGTTGCTTTTAAATATGAAATGACACAATTACCCTTGCCAATAAAATTAAAAATAATTTTACAATTAAGGATAAATAATATGAAAAATATTATTTAATAAATAATATGAATGATATAAATTATTTATAAATTTTAAATTAAAAAAATTAAGTTTATTTGTAATAAAATAAATCACTTGTAAATAATAAATAAATAATTAAGTTTATTTCTAAAAAAATTACTTCCATAAAATAAATAAATTATAAATAATTAAGTTTATTTGTAATAAAATTATAATCACTAAAATAATAAATAAGTTATGTTAAATAATCTTTTTTTTATTTATGTGGGGATATGAATGGGATGAATATTGTTGAAGTTATGTTTGTAAGGGTAAAGTTGGTATTAGGTAATTACTTTATCTCAAAAGGCAGCAAGGCTGCTTTTGAAGCTGCCCACAACCGGATTCTAATAGAATCGATGTTTGCCGATTCACAAGCCGCTTCATGGATTGCCAAATGGGGCACAATCACCACAAGCCAATAAAAGCTGATTCAACTTCTTTATCCAAACAGGCACTAAGAAGTCCAAGATTACGACATACACCTTTAGAAAAACCTTAAAAAAAGTGAAATAACCTACTATTAATAATATTGAAAAGAAGTTACTATCATTTGAGTAACAAGTCAAAGCTAGATTACCACACACACACACACACACACATATATATATATATATATATATATATATATATATATAGAGAGAGAGAGAGAGAGAGAGAGAGAGAGAGACCTTAAAGAAAAAAAATAGTGAAATAAGCTAAGATTAATAATATTGAAAAGATAACTCGAGGGTGGATAATTCAGTCGCAGAGTAAGCATGGTAAAGGGCGTACCAAGTTCTTTGGTCCCGTGTTCGACTCCCACTAGTTGTTAATATCCGGGACCATGGACCGTAAGGTGCAAGCCTTGTTTCGGAACTCTTGTTCAGGGTGCAGAATTTAATCTGGTACGCGCAAACTAGCCTAGAATACCTATATATATATATATATATATATATATACATATATATATAAGTGTTCTAGTTAGCGAATGCTGACTTTAACTAAAGTCAGTGAAGAATACAAGCCCTTGAATTCCCATTTACTTGATGGATAATTTATCTCAATATTTTAATACAAGAGTTTGTGTTCTTTGCTTATTTTAGCTTAAAATCAGCAAATGCTCACTAAAATATATTTCTATATATATATTGAAAAGATAAAACGAGGTAGGATGTCAACAAATTAAAGAAGGCACATGGGGTGTTGTCCACAAATATAAAGCATATCCTATGACACTCACTCGATTACACATGATTTTTATATTCACCAATATGGCTACGATTTGTTCTGTGGTTTGTCTGTCATTTGATGCCAGGGCTCCACATTTTTTTTTTTTTTTTTGGCATCACCTCTCCGTCTCTCTCTATAATCTACTATGCTTTTTCGTGGACGATTTGATGGGGTTAACAGTCAGTGGACCCACGGTAATTTCGCCCTCATCTGCAGCATCTAGGGCCCCATCCACATGCTCATTTTACAAATGTTTGTGCCAACAAACAAGAGAACCCCAGACGCATCTTAGCAATGATATACTTGTTGGGTACACAGGTCCCATCTACAAGATGACTAAGAGTCAAATAAATCAGTTGATCTCAACCGTCCAATTAAGCCACAGTTAATGCACCAATGCCACCAATGCTAATTATCAACAATCAAAGAAAAACATTACTTTGATCTCATAAAGGGTAAGATTTAAGTATTGTACACCATATCTATACAAGAGAAATTGTATACAATTAATTCATACTCAAATTAGAAAGAGGGAAAGTGACGAATGACTGTCTTTGCAGTCTAATCATGGCATATTTATGAACAGAATGCAGAATAACTAAATAAAGAAGAAAAGAGAAGAAAGTACCAGTAAATGACAGTGGAGGTCTCAATCTCCCTCTTAAATACTGTGGCAAGGACAAGTGTGTGTTCCTGATTCAACCGTTCCTCCTTAAATAGCTCACAGGATTTTTGCCCGTTAACAAAAACTATTTCTCCATTTTCTTTTTTTAAATTATCCACAATTTTAAAAAAAAAAAAAATACAAAATGTGTCCTTTTCAGCTACCATAACAACCAAAACAGAGTCAAAGGTGGGAAAGCTTTGTTAAAATGGGAGAACCCAAGCCACACATCAAGTTCCAAAAAATAAAAAATAAAAAGTCATACATGAATAGTTAAGCAAACGTTCAGAAAAATTATTATATAGGTAAAAAAAAAAAGGGGGGTTTCCTTCCAATGGTACCTCTACTCTCTGTCATATTCTTATTTCCCCCCACAACTTCGAATTTTTCTACTTATACCATAAAATGTATGTATTTTGTTTATGTCTCTTGCATCCTACATTTACCGAGTAATATACATTAGAAGAGTTAGTGGTGGTAAGGGGAGGATTTATAGTGGGGGCACCTGCCCCTACCCAAAATTTAAAACTTTTTGAGGTTAATTCAAAATTTTAAAAAATTTAAAATATTTTAAAGTTTTAACATTCTTTTAAAAAGTAGAGAGATTTAAATTTAATAAGTGTTTAGGTCATACGTGATGGGTTCTTTAAATCTCTCTCCTCTAATTATCTCTTTTAGGGCTAAAATAAGGTTAGACACTTGCAATTGTAGATTTTATAAGATTAAATTTGATATTATTAATGAGTTTTTAAGTATCCCTACATAGCAAATGACATGTTGGTCTAAGAACATCTTTAATGATATATCATTTGAGCTATCATTGTCAAAATTTGGCATTGACACCCAAATATATTGCTCCAAAGGTGTGTCATTTGAGGTACTAAATTTTGGCAATAGGCATATAGGGTTGCCAAATTTGGTACCTCAAATGACAATTGTCATTGGTACCATATCATATTTTTCCTTCAAAAAATGAGAAATGCCAAAATATATCATTATTAATGCGTTAGAGCACCTATGTGACAAAATTTGGCACTAATCCATTTGGTACCATTTAATATGCCAAATTTTGGCATTGACATATCAAATTATATGAATTCTTTGGAAATACTTTAATGGCATGTATTTCCAATTTTAAGAAAGAGAGACTTCATATTTGAGCATATGAAAAATGCATTGATATTCATTTGCTAAATTAGGGATAGGTTGTTATCATTTGGCGAAAAAAAATTGCCCTCACATTGATAAAATCCTAGTTTTGCCCCCGGTTGTGGTTAGTTGTTAATGGGGAGGAAAGTAACAAATGGGTAAAGAACCTCATCCATGAGGAATCGGATCGAGAAACTCATCCCTTAAAGGGAGAGAAGTGAACTATTAAGCCAAAGCTCATGTTCGATAACCCTCATATAACAAGTACTTGACTGCCTATATATGAAGTTGCATGACTGCAATATACAATCTTATATCTCTTTACCCCATGCATGTTATCCCTTTTGTTGAAGAGGTCATCTTTCAATACCACCTTAACCCTAAAGCGCCTAATAAAAAATATTGAAATATTATTGTTATCCTCATCTAAACCTAATCCAACTTACTACATTGGGTTTGAGCTTTTGATCGAACTTAATTTAAGATAATTGAAGACTCAAGAAAAATAAGAAGGTTAGCTAGAGATTTTGGATTTGAGTTTTCAAACCTTTATTAAGAGAAGGACTAAAGAAAAAGGAGGAGAATTACTCTTCTTGTATAGCTTAAGTAACATATGGTCTGAAGATGTTTTGTCATGGAAAAGACAAACAATGGACAATGCCAAAGCCCTATAATTGAAATACAACATGCAGAGGGGCTGTATTTGGCATCATATACATCTTTCAAAGAAAAAAAAATTAGCTCAACAATAATATAGTAGTGTAGTTGACAAAAGTACTGTTATATTCAGTTGTTGTAAGGGGGGTGCATTAAATAACATTGAATTCCACGAGCCTGCAATTTAATACACACATGAAAGGTCCTACCAGTCCCATTTCCTTTCCACATCTCCCCCTACTTTCTCTCTCATCACCATTAAGACCAACCCCACACATTCACAAGTCCAAAATCCATTTAAACCCACAAAGCTAGTGGTTGAATTCAGCTAGCTAACAGATCAGATGGGCAAGAAGGTGAAGCTTCTCCCTTCTCTCTTCAAGAACAAAGAAACAACAACAACAGCTACTCATTATCCATGGCTGCTGCAGCAATGGCCCTCATGCAAACAACCCAAAACCCTTTCTTTCCGAAACGACGACGTTTTCAAGACTGTCAACTCTGTTTTCCTTGACCCAACTGACGGGGACTCTTGGTTTACAAACTCATGTGATCAGTCCTCATCGGCGGCGAGTTTCTCGACTGAGTCGGAAGACTCAGCCTCCGGCGCCGGTGCCGGGAAGGAGTCTTTGGAGATGGTGATACGTGGGGTGCAATCAGAAAGGCTGTTTTTTGAGCCAGGGGACACAAGCTCGATATTAAAGGAAGCGAAAGCCACCGCCGGCGGAGGCGGAGACGGCGGCGATGGTGGCGTTTGTGGGTTTGTTCCGTTTAAGGAAAGTGTGGTGGTGGCGATGGAATCGGAAGATCCTTACGTGGACTTCCGAAGGTCTATGGAGGAGATGGTGGAGTGTCATGGGTTGAAAGATTGGGAGTGTTTGGAAGAGTTATTAGGATGGTATTTGAAGGTGAATGGGAAAAAGAATCATGGGGTTATTGTTGGAGCTTTTGTTGATTTGCTTGTTAGTCTTGCTTCTTTTAATATTTCTTCTGATTCTACTTCTTTTTCTTCTGCTGTTTCTTGTTTATCTTCTCCTTTGTGTTGTTCATCTGATGATCAGAAGGAGATTCATGAGGAAGATGAGATTGTCATCATGCCTTAGCTTCAAGGTGTACTTTTATTTTTATTTTTATTTTTTTTGTATATTAGTAGGTTATATATAAATATATAATATATATGAAAATGAAAGTGAGAGATCAATGCATTCTTCTCCTCCATGTTCATTTGTTGATTTGCTCGTTGATCTTGTTTCATGCTTCTCTTTCTAGCTCAAATCCCTCTCTATGTAGAAACTAATGATCGATCTTATTTGCATACATTTACTCTTTGCTAAAAGAAGCATGATGCTAAAAGGTAATTGTGGGATAAGTAGATAATTTGAAAAATTGACTACTGAAAATTCTATTCTTATGCATGTTATGGAGAGAAACTGTGATAATTTTTAACGGTTATAATTTTAACAGTCTGTATTTTGAGGTGATAATATTGTATTACTGTAATTTTTAGCAAATATATATTGATATTGAATCACTCTGATTTTTTGCGTGCATGACATTTATAAAATGAGTATTTAATCCAATTATTGGTTTTTCAAAATATATATTTCACAATTAGTTAAAGATATTATACTCACTTCAACTAAAGTCAACATATGTATATAGGATGTATCTTGTAAACATATATGCTTACATAAGTTATGTAAGCATGGAGTTCATAAATAATTGTTGAATACATATTTTGAAAAGCTTATTGTTGGATCGGTTATTCTTCTTATGGATGTCATGCATGCCAAACATCACAGTGATTTAGTGTCAAAATTTCAAAATTAGATTATGAAAAATTGTGACCGTTGAAAACTATAACAGTACTCAGTGACATGATCATTGGATCACTTTGATTTTTGGCATACATGATATGTAGAAGTACGGTATATATGCATGTAATCCAATAGCTAATTTTTCAAAATATGTATCTCATAATTATATATTAACTTTATATTGATACGAGATTATGTGAGCATATACTGACAGGATAATAGATTGAACAAAAGTTTTATTTAAATTTTTTTTTTTTTGGGAAATTGAACAAAAATTTGTGTAAATCAATTGGTTAAAGAGATCAGATGACAATGAAACTGAGAGATCAATGCTCTCCTTGGATTGGGGTGGGTGCACATGCAGGAGTGCTGGTGCGATTTTGTGTATGAGCACATGCTTGTCTAGACGAAATATAGATAATATCTCAACAAAATAAATAAATAAATAAATATAGACCACGAACCCTAGAAGGTAAATTTCAAATGTACGTAAAAGACAAACTCCTGGCGTGCGGGAGAAGGATCTCGCTTGGGCACGTATATATTAGAGAGGCTCTAGAGCATCCAATGTAGTTAGTCTAATTAATTACCACTAACAGTGTGCAGTGCCACACACACACACACACACATATATATATATAAGAAATGATCCATTGGGTCCAGACCCCATTTGGATAAATACGCGCGGTCCACTCTTCATTGGGATAGTTGTGACAAGTATTTTGAAAAATCAACCATTGGATTAGATAGCCATGTTTCGTATGTCATGTTTGCCAAAAATCACAGTGATTCAACAATTGGTTTCTGAGAAAACTGACTGCGAAAAAAACTGACATTTTATCGTTCTTTAAGTGTCATTTTTTTTTTCACAGACAGTTTTCTCATGAACCAACCGTTGGATCACTGTGATTTTTGGCAGACATGACATACCTAACAAGAGTATCTAATCCAATGATCGATTTTTTAAAATACTTGTCCCAACTATCCCAATAAGGAGTGGACCGTATTTATCCAAATGGGATCTGGACCCCAATGGATCATTTCTGTATATATATATATCATTTCATGGAAGACAAAAACAATGTCAGGAATTTCCTCAATTAACAGGGTTTCAGTATGGTTCAAATGAAATGGGTTGTGAGTAAAAATAATAATGGAGGTATATATGTTGCCCCACGATGGCTTCAAGGACTATATAGACTCGATCTAGAGCCATATTTTAAATATGGAAATATGATTTCCATGTGCACTAGTAGTTGCAATAATATAAAAGAGAGCTTGCCCTAGCTATTAGTGTTCTGAAACATGGATTAATGAACTTTGAGCAACCCTAAATGTTCGATTAATTATTATATAATAATGCATTCTACCATAAATGGTACGAGATATTATTTGGTGTGACAGGTTTATGTATTTTCTATGCACAAATCTCCTGTTTCGTCATTGAAAAATGCTGGACAACCAAAAAGTTTATTCATCATATATATATATACAATAATTTAGCCAAGTTAAATAGTGTAAAATGCTTGCAAATATACATCATGCTGACCTGATCCAACCCCGTCCTCATGAGTAGTACATCATATATAACCAAAAATGGCCTGCTGACCTGATCCAACCCCGTCCTCATGAGTAGTACATCTATCATGCTTAACACTGAGCACTCTGTCTATTCAAATAGATGAAAAGTTGGCATGATGTTAGAAGAAAATTTGACCATAATGAAGGCATGAAGCTTGCACTTAATTGACTTAAAAATGCTTGAGCCTGTCTAGGCAACAAATTAAGAAGTAACTTCATTTGGATCTTGAAAAGAATGAGAGGATTGAAAATTATATAAAAATAAATTTAAATTCGAGTAAAAACATAAGGTTGGTGCAGGCCGTATCATGTAGGAACACGCGTCGGCGCGTGACACCATCTTTAATCAAATCCATGGTGGGAAATGGAGGCCTGGCTAGAAATGGTCCCCCTGGTTAAAAGGGTAATCTGCAAATGTCATATCTCAAGGTTGGTACGTACATAGAATTAATTAAGAAGAGTTGTAACCACATGCAGCTGAATAATTAAGTTGTCCCACCTAGGGGGCCCTAAATGTTTCTTCTTTGAGCATTGGAATATATGGGACTCCCATAGGACATAAATCTACTCACTAAATTATATATAGCTCAGTACATTTTAAGGCTCAAAATGGTCTAAAAGAGATTGTTGCAATAAAATTAGGGTCATGTTGTTTCTTGATTGCCAGAACTCTATTAATTCCGTAAAAATATGTTACTCTTAGAATTGTTTCACGGAACTCCAAAGTCACTGTCTTATTCTATTTTTATCCCTTTATATATACGGTTCATGCGTTTAGTTGAGATCTCTTAGGGGGCGTTTGGTTGCCTGTAATGTAATGTAATTTAATTGACTACAAAGTAAATTACAATGTAATTTGATTACATTGGTATTTTAAATTACATTCTAAATTACATCCCACTTGTTTGGATGAGTAGGGAATGTGAAGTCAGATTACATTACATTACCCATAAATGCGTTTGGATAGTCAAGTAATTTAATTGATTGTAAAGTAGATTACATTACATTACCCGGAATACATTGGTTGAAGACTGCAATCCATTTTACAGCCTTTCTTCATGGTAGATTACACCCGTAAAATGGATTACATCCGCACCATGACGCGTCAAACATGACTTAAGCTATTTACAGGCAACCAAACGCCCTTTAGAGTCCGTTTCCATAAGCTATTATTGCCTGTTTTAGTAAAAAATAAAAAAGATACAAGTTATCAATTATAAGAATTTCTCACTATCTATATTCATTATTTTACTAAAGCTATAGGATAATTAAGCTTTTTGTGTGTGTGTGTGTGTGTGAGAGAGAGAGAGAGAGAGAGAGAGAGAGAGAGGTGTTTTGCACACTAGGCTGACTGGGTTGGTCCAAGGTCATCCTAGCCCAAACCATAATTAATATGGGTTGAGCTTAGGCATGACCCAAACTCAACTTAAGATTTGGGCCTAAAACCATCACAACCAATATTCATTCAGTACATACTAAGGTTTGGGCTAACTCGGACTCTTCATATGTGCTCCCATTTTTATAATATTAACTAAATTTTAAACCATATTTTTTTAAATTATCAGCATGATAAAACTTTTGCTTTTGTGCATTTAGTATTTTTCTTTTTATTGCATCATGTGGCTTGCTTTAGAGGTACTTGCAGACCATATTTTAAAAAATCGAATATTGGATTAGATATTCCTCTTATGTTTGTCATGTCAATCAAAAATCATAGTAATCCAACAGTCAATTTTTTTTTTTTTTAAATTGTCACTTTGAAAAACTGTGACTTTTTTATTCTTCAAAATATCAAAATATTTTCACAGTCAATTCTTTCAGAAACCAACCGTTGGATCACTGTAATTTTTTGTAAACATGACAAACATAAGAGGAGTATCGAATCCAACAGTCATTTTTTTTTCTTCCAACTATGGTTTGCAAGTGCTTCTAAATTAAGCAGGTGACATGATACAACTTACATCAGTCGACCTGATAATAGCATTCTTGAGAGACAAATATATGTACATATAAGATCTGTGGCAAAAAATACTAAAGCAACTGGATACAACCAGTAGATGAATCCCCTATTACACATCAATCTAGCTTAGGTTAATTGGGCCGAAGTCGATACAACCAAAATGGGGGAATGTGTTAGGGCCTAAGCCTAGCCCAAACCCAACTACAACGATTTCATTAGGTTTGAATTGAGTTCAGGCCAAATGGACCTTTAACGTACACTTTGATTCTTTAATTTTTTTTGTACCAAAAAGGATGACAAGTTGGTGGGACATGCGAATGAAGTCATTTTTGTGTTGCGAGCGACAATCGTATGTAGCAATTGTCACTTTTGCTTTCTTTGTTTCTTCCTTTTTCTTAAAGTGAAATCATTCTTTTTAATTGCACAAGTACATTATCAAGTAGCCTACCAGCTTTATTTGTTTTCTTAAGTATTTTGTTAAGTAATAGTGTGATCATTCAACATGAAATATTGCATATCAAGTGTGACAAATAGCTATAAAAAATACACATTTTAGAACTTTAAGTATGCCTTCGCGCAGTTGGGCAATAATTAATAATGTGTTTGAAAGTTTATATATCCACATTAAGTTTTTAATCTGAGAGTCTAAACTAGCAGATAAAAGGTCCTGAAAAATATTTGAAAATATGTCAAACCACAATATTTGGGCGATAACAAACTTCAACGCTCTCTTTAACGTGCAGGCCTAAACAAAAGAGGCTAGGCTAAAGTATCAACATTCCCCCTAGGGTAGAGACTTGTCTCTCACATCGATTTAATGATTGTGTTACTGAAGTGTTAATCAAAATGAACTACAAAGTTTATTAAGTGCATGAAAAAGGCATCTAAGTAATTTTGATCCATGATTTGCATAAATTATCTTTGAGTTTTTAAAAAAATATTTGGACAGATTGACAATTTGAAATATAATAATAATAATAATAATAATAATAATAATAATAATAATAATGTCCTTGTTACAATTAGGTATGAAAAAAATTAAAGTACTAATTTGAAGCATTTTTATTTATTTATTTGTGTTACCATTTCAGCTTGCATCATCGTACCATTAAAGATTTTCTCCTTAAAACATGGGCACGAGGGAGCCCAAGTTAATCATTAGAAACCACAACTTAATATGTAGCAAATATTTTCTTTGTTTCATTTCACTACATGCATGCATGCATGACATTCTCTTGTGGATTTCCGCTCAAAGTAAAGAACTAATCATAATCACTAGTTTATGATTTATCCCATGAATTAAAAGGTAACATGAAACCTTTTTCTCATCATTAATTAATGTAGCCGAGATTGTCAATTTTTTTTTTAAAAAAGTTACTCCCTCCGTCCTATAAGAATGCCTTGACATGACACAAAATGCAATTGTAGAAAAATGATAGTTTTGGAAATAAAAGATAAAAAGATCACAAATCAATGTATTAATGAATTTTCTTAATATACATGTTTTTGGAAGATGTTCATTTTTATGGGACGGAGGGAGTAGTAAATTTAGGACCAAAAAAGGGTAAGAACTTGAAATATTTTTACTAATTAACTGGGTTGGTAGAACGAATGATCGATAAGCTAATTAAAACACCGATTAACAAACATAATTTTGTGGGGTGGCCTTAATTACATTCATCTTTTGCTAAAACCTGTTCATACTATGACCTAAAATAAAATGCATATGATATGAAGATAACAAGTCCATATCCTTTGAAATAAAGGAAGGAACTAAAGCCAACTTTATGAAATTATTGTGTGTGTGAGAGAGAGAGAGAGAGAGAGATGGGTGTTTCCAAAGAATGTTTGTACATGGATTTTATAATGAACAAGTTTGTGATCCAAGAAGCAATCAATCATCAGTCGTATTATTCCTCTTCTTTAGAATAAAAGCAGCCACACTTCCCCATACCCTTCAAACAGACAGCCAGTCTAATCTTCTTTTCCAGGGCCTCGTAATTGGTACACTACTCTTACTTTCTCCTTTCTCTTTTTCCACCTTCTTTTTTCCCCTACTTTTTTTTTTTTTTTTAAATATGTGTCTCTCTCATCTTGATAGATATATTATACCTATTCACACCACTAACATAAACAAACCAAAAGTGATTATTCCCCTTCATATTTATTAAAGATTAGTGCTTTATAACATATTTAATCATACAGTGACCACTTTCAATTATCCATTAACCTTTATCCACTATACATACAGAGAGAGAGAGAGAGAAAGTTTGCTCACATGCATTCCACTTTCACATACAAAATTTTGCCTCACCTACAAGTAAGGCACAAACTCACATCCCATAATATTTCACACATCATCCTCTTCACCCTATATCTACAGCCAAAATTTTCAGATAACTACTTCCCCAGTTCCCCACATACATCTTTCAGTTGATAGTTTACCATAATTAACACTTCCCCAGTAGACTTCTCTTTCATGCAAATGGAACTACTTCAACTGAAACCCCTTAGTCTAGCTCCTTGAATAATAATCCCCTTTGAAAACTACTACGCTATCATTGGCCTAGAGGAGACCAAAAAACAAACACATAGCAAACAAAATGAGAGCTGGAGTTTGCACAGTACAGCAGGCTCTAACTCCTGAAGCTGCAAGCATTGTAAAGCAAGCAGTGAGCTTAGCTAGAAGGCGAGGCCATGCACAAGTGACATCTCTTCATGTGGCAAGTGCCATGCTTTCATCCTCTACTGGCCTTCTCCGTAGAGCTTGCCTTCAATCTCACTCTCATCCCCTGCAGTGTAAGGCCTTAGAGCTCTGTTTCAATGTGGCTCTCAATCGCCTCCCTGCTTCCACATCTAGCCCCTTATTGGGTTCTCAATATTCCCCTTACCCTTCTCTCTCTAATGCCTTAGTTGCGGCGTTCAAGCGTGCTCAGGCTCATCAACGCCGCGGCTCCATTGAGAACCAGCAACAGCCTATTTTAGCTTTGAAGATAGAGGTTGAACAGCTGGTAATTTCCATTCTAGATGACCCAAGTGTTAGTAGAGTCATGAGAGAAGCTGGGTTTTCTAGTCCTCAAGTGAAAACCAATGTAGAACAAGCTGTTTCTTTGGAGGTTTGTTCTCTTAGTCCTCCAGTTAGTTGCCTGCAGTCTAAGGGTACTAGTGCCAATTCTTTAGGCCTTGGAAGTAATTTGTCTATGCAGTCTTCTCCTTTGAGTAGATTTGGAGTTAGAATTAGCAAACCGTTTGATAAAGTTCGAAACGACGACGTAATGAGTCTTTTGGACTTGTTGATGAACAAGAGTAGGAGAAATAATGCTGTTATTGTAGGAGAGTGTTTGGTGAGTTCTGAGAGTGTAGTTAGAGGCCTGATGGATAAGTTTGAGAGAGGAGAAGTTCCTGGTGATTTGAGGTATGTGCAATTTATAAGCCTTCCTCTCTTCTCTTTGAGAAATCTAAGTAAGGATGAAATTGACCAAAAGCTTTTGGAGCTTAGATGCCTTGTTAAAACCTGTGTTGGTAGAGGAGTTGTTTTGTATTTGGGTGATCTCAAATGGGTTTCGGAGTTTAGGTCTAGTTATATTAGTGAGCAAAGGAGAAACTTCTACTGCTCTGTGGAGCACATGGTGATGGAGCTTAGAAGATTGGTATGTGGATTTGGGGAGAGTGGAAGATTATGGCTCATGGGGATTGCAACTTTCCAGACATACATCAAGTGTAAAACTGGTCATCCTTCTTTAGAGTCTCTTTGGGAACTTCAGCCTCTTACAATTCCTGTTGGCAGCTTGGGACTTAGTTTGAATCTTGACAGGTAAATTTGATATACAGTTATTGATGTTAAAATCTGTCTTCTCTTATTTTCTCTATACATTTTGGTCTCACTTTCCTCGTGTGGGTCATTAATTATAATCCTTCTTTCTTTTCTTTTCTTTTCGTTTTTTTTCCAGTGATTTGCAAACTCAGTTCAAAAGCAAGGTATCTGGAGATGGGTCTAGTTGGCCGCTGCTTGAAACTGGTGTTGATAATCACCTCAGTTGCTGCACAGATTGCTCAGTCAATTTTGACAGAGAAGCAAGAAAGATAGTAAGCAATGAGTCCACCAACACCACCACTTCCACCAGCTCTGGTTTGCCTTCATGGCTCCAACAGTACAAAGAACAGAACCGAACTCGGACTCTCAATGATCAGGTTTGTATATGCATAAATGTACTTTCTATAGTTATAAGAATATGTATGTTCTTTTATATCCATACTAGTTGAAAACTAACATTCTTTTATATCAGGAATATGTCCATGTCAAGGATCTCTGCAAGAAATGGAACTCGTTATGCAGTTCAGTCCACAAACACCCCCATTTTACTGATAAAGCCTTTAACTTATCTTCTTCATCGCCTTCTTCTTCCACTTCAATCTCTTCATTTGACCAGTGCACTAAGCTGCAGCATCGGACCCCACTCCCAAGTTGGCCAGTCATTTTCGAACCCAAACATTCCCCGAAAGAACACCAATTCTGGATAGTTGAGAATGATGATGAAGAAGACATAGAACCCAATTTGAGAATGTACATGCCAGAGGGAAATGAGCCGAAACCAGACCTTTTATCGAATCCTAACTCTACCCCTAATTCAGCAACTTCTAGTGAGGCAATGGAGGATCATATGGAGGGCCTAATTCATCAGTTCAAAGAGCTCAATGCAGAGAACCTGAAGATATTATGTGATGCTTTAGAAAGAAAGGTTCCATGGCAGAAATACATAATTCCTGAAATTGTTAGCACAATCCTTCAGTGCAGGTCTGGAATGATGAAAAGAAAAGGCAAGTTGAAAAACAGAGAAGATCACAAAGAAGAATCTTGGTTGTTCTTCTTAGGTGCTGATTCTGAAGGGAAAGAGAAGATTGCAAGGGAACTAGCTAAACTTGTTTTTGGGTCTCAAAGAAACTTTATCTCAATTGGATTAAGCTGTTTCTCACTGACAAGAGCCGATTCGACCGACGATTTCGGCAACAAAAGAACGAGAGATGAGATGGGTAACAGTTATCTTGATAGATTTGCTGAAGCAGTTCATGATAATCCTCATAGAATTTTCTTTGTGGAAGATGTGGAGCAAGTTGATTACTGTTCTCAAATGGGTATTAAAAGAGCAATTGAAAGTGGAAGTATCACACTTCCTAGTGGTGATTCAGTTCCTCTTGAAGATGCCATTGTCATTTTCAGCTGTGAAAGCTTCAGCTCAATGTCAAGAGCCTGTTCTCCTCCACCCATTAAGAGGAAATTCAGTGGCAGTGAAGATAAGGAAGAGGATGATGAGTTGGAGAGAAAAAGCCCATGTGTCTCACTGGATTTGAATATTGCCATTGGAGATGATAATGGAAATGAAGGTTCTGTTACTGACATTGGGATACTGGATTCTGTGGACAGGCAAATTGTTTTCAAAATCCAAGAGTTATGAAAGATCTTCCATGGAGGGTAGTTCTGTATTTTTTTTCTTTCTTTTTTTTTTTTTTTTGTGGGTGATTGGTGATTGGTGGTTGGTATAATTTTTTTGTTTTTTTTACTTTTCTTCCTTTTTGGCTTTGTGTCCAGGGAAAATGCTTCTGAGCTTTTTCCATAATTCATGGATAGGGATTAACCAAGTTGGACATGTAGAACTAATTAAATGTATATTAATATAAATTTGTTCAAATAGGTTGGAGGACTTACATTTTGTTTTTTTGTAGGAATTTCTGAATTGGAATTCAAGAGCCATTATTCATTTAGTTCATGTCACTCTTTTCACAAAAGATTAAAGCTTCTGTCTACATCATATCTGATGGTGAAATGTTATTCTTTGATTTCAGAGATTAAAACTGAGAATGTGCACTCCTCCATTTAACTTTTAATTTATTTATTTTTTCCAGACATATATAAGCATTCTCCACATTATCCACTTCAAAGAGATCACAATTTCAAAAAAAAAAAAAAAAAA